>JAMKQA010036945.1:0-18774 GCA_024699735.1 Posidonia australis | reverse complement strand
CAGCCAGGTTCTGGTGCAGGAATTGGAGCTTCTAGCCACGCATCGAGATCCTAGAGGTGAGCCTTAGTTACAGTCCTTTTGTTCTGTAATTTGTGTAATTAGGCTTGTGATACTGTGTTTTGGTAACGTGCCCGGGTTCGGGGCGTTACAGTCGCGACTCCCCAATTTGACGTGCCTTTGCCTCTCTTATCCCCTCCACCTCCCGCACCACGCTAGCCGCCCATCACGTCGGAGATGACGGTGAGGCACGGGTCGCTGGATGGTGGTGGGACAAGCTGAGTAGGGTGAAGGGGAAGAAGACGGGTGTGTGGTAAGCTTGTGAGTGTGAGAAGTAGAAAAGAAAGAAAGAAAAGAGAAAGGATCGAGCACGCAAATCGAGGTGGCTGTGCATCCTCAAACTAGACTCCACATTGGTCCCAAATCACAAACAGGTGCACAGAAAGCCAACCACCAGCTCACACAGCCAAAAACAACAAATTATCCATTAATAAACCATTTAAGAAAGATTACAATTAATTACATGGTTTACTAATAGAAATGGATAATTAGACCCAGATGTCACATATTCACTCCCTTACCTAGTTTTTTATTCATAGAACTCCTTTATTTACCAAATCGAGTTGTGGGATGATGACCCTTTCCGAAGAATATTGGTCACACTCGAGAATGGAAAATAGATAACCACAACAAATTACATTCATTCATTTAGTATATGTCTGTATGATTTAGAACCAATCATGCCCCATCAACCTAACCTATCATATGGACCATTCTTTGCATTGAGTGTTGACTTTTAGCATTATTTACTTGAATCATGCATCTTTGCATAACTTCTCATATCATTGGAAGCAAAAGCATGGATGGAACAATGTTCTTTAAGAGTGTTAGATACCCTTAAAATATGTGATCATCTTAAAACAAGTTCAAATTTCACCTATCTTATTACAATTCCAATCTGAGTAAACTCTCAATTAGGATACCATGCTTTTTATCTTTTCATCACTGATAGGATAACTTCTCCACAATCACCACTATATAATCTTAGTTTCTGAGCCATTGAAGTTATATTCACATGGTTGACATGGTCTTGACATCGTTGCGACACATAGCTCTGAAACCAACTTGACCCCTCCATGTTTGAGTCTTCAATATGATGACACTTTAATTGAACCATTCAGTTGTGTGACGACTTCCCGAAATAGAATCTGTTCATATTTCCACCACTTGGCTATGTGATAAATTTTCGAAATCAAGTAGATCATATCTTTTGATTGTGTGACAATCTCCCGAAACTAAAATGTGCTTTCCAATTTCTTTCACCCCTAGTGGCCAGTTGTTTGAGAGTGAGCTCTCGATTTTAGGAAATGCTCAATAGGAGATCATTCTTACCTTAGAGCTAATATTCCTCTATGATCAACTCTAAGAAAAGACATTTGTTTTTTTTTGAAATCGATAATCTATTTTTTATTTATTCCAAAAGCGTACCACACATAAAAGTCCAAGTATTATGACAATATTACAATAAAACAGCTCCACAGGTAAGGAGCACAGAGCCAAAATATAGAGGCTTAAAAAATATTACAGACCCAAAAGAGAGTGTCAGAGTAAATAAGGTAAAACAGCGGCCAATAAGAATTTGGCCAATCAAAGGGGATTATCGTCCACAAAAGCAGGGGTGGACACATTTTCATCCCTAGCATGTTGCTCAGAATTTACAGCCAAAGAATCAATATCCATGTCTCTAGTGTGCTGCAAGGAAGAGAAGGAATGCAGAGTCTCATTATTTTCAAAACCTGCACCCAAACACTCAACCCAGCAAAATAGTCAAAGATATAATGTTATTAACAATCATACATTTACTTTTGAGAATGTTCTGAAAATTCTGTTGTTCCTTTCCTTCTAAATAGACCAAAGGAATATTTGTACAAAGGTAAGAGAGCCTATAACAGGCAAAATCGAACCAGAGAAAAGATATCTCCGTTCGTAAGAAAGAGAGAGAGGAGAGGAAGGTCCAGTGTCAGGACATGCCAGAAAAGGACGGCTTCTCACCTCTCCGCTGTCAGAGGAAAGATTTTCCCTGCGCGAATGTGTAACACTTCATATTCCAAATTTATATTATCATTTATAAAATGCGGAGACTACGCGTAATGAGTGTCAAGAGAGTACGAGCAACAGTGCGCATTTAATGCCGAATTGCATTCATCAGTAATTTCCAGAGTTTTCGAAACAGTTTCTAAGGAAATCCTCGAAGCAGCAGACGGGGGAATTAAATTTCGTGTAGTTCTACATGGAGGGTATTATAGGGAAGTAATTTCCTTTGTCGGAATCTAGAAACTCACCGCTCTGCCGGCGACCGGTGAGTGAGCATCGATTAGCACCAACCGGCGATTTGCTCAACGGAGCAAAAACAGGGCTTACAATCATATCAAAGGAGGAGGGGATAAGGGTATCCGAAGGGATATTAAACTCCCCGCAGATGGCAGGATTAAACTCTTCCAGAGTTAAGGACGGCCTGGGAAGATACCCATCCCTACTGGGCACCGTCGAAAAAGGGCATCTCCCGTTATTGGTGTAAAAAGACCAGACAAAGCTAGATCAAACAGATATTCATCATGATCTGTGATTATCAGCAATATAACAATATTTCGTAAAAATAAACCAGTCACCACGAAGACACCGACAAAGAAAAACGGCATCAATAGTAGCAGCAGTGGGCCTATTTCGCCCAACAGAGAAGGAAGAGGGGCAAAATCAGCTAGAACATGTAAAGTTAGAAATCTGCTCGTCTTGCACCGAATAAGACGCAAACCATTCGACAAATCGTCGAAGTAAAAGAAAGGAGCAGGGCAGAGCAAAGAACCAGAGAGAAGGTCTGGTTCAGCCCTGAGGGGGGAGGGAAGATGCTTCCCCTTGCCGCGTACCTGCCTTCTCTTTTTCCGTCGGCAGAGGTAACCAGGTCTGCGAAGGCAAGGAGGAGATGGAACAAACTCCATTACCTTTGATGACATAGCAACCTGGATGGTCGGCCAACAGTCGGAGTCTGGTGGCTAGAACTAGACTGTTGTCCCGATCCACAACCTGCAGGTTCCTGAAGTAGGACGCCTTTCCGAAACCCTCCTCGGCGAGATGACCGCTACCCATCTCCGACGATGTGTGGCGATCCACCCCCCTGCAGTCCTCCGTGTCGGCCAGCAGCCGGAGTCCGGTGGCTGGAAGAAGATGTTCCTCTGTCCGGTAGCTGGAATAAGACGTTCCTCTTATTGCTGTCCTCTGTATCCCTGAAGGACATCGAGAAGGCCTACAAGCTCAAGGCCCGGTCGCTCCACCCGGACAAGCGCCGGGACAACCCAACCACCACCGCGGAGTTCCAGAAGCTCGTCTCCTCCTACGAGCTCCTCAAGGACCCCGCCGCCCGGGAGGCCTTTGACGCCGTCCTCGCTGCCTGCCGCGAGCGGGTCGCCCGGGAGTCTCGGCTCGACTCGAAAAGGCGGAAGCTTGCGTCGAATCTGGAGGAGCAGGAGAGGGTCGGGGGAGTCGTGGATGATCCGACGTAGAGGGCGAGGAGGGAGGAGAATGATGCGTCGACGAGGTTGAAGGTGGAGTTGGAGAGGATAAGGAGGATGACCAGCAAGATTGGAAAAAAAGAAAAGATATTTGTAGATATCCTATTTTCGCATTTTTGAGAGTTAAAAAGATAGGAAAGTTTGAAGCACCAAAAATCACCTAACTAAGGAGATTTAACACATATTACATATTTTCCATAATCCCTTCAGACACATTACTTAATGTGAGATTGTTAGTTGTGGTAGAGCTAACACTTTTATTCTATTCAAACTAATAGTAAGTTTGAGTACCTTAAACATTATTTAATGCAAGTTTATTAGATGTGACAAAGCTAATACTTTCATTTAACTCAAACTAGTAGTAGATTTGAGAACCTTAACCATAATTTTTTTTTTATCATTTTATGGAAATTCTAATATTATTCCAAACTTTTAATGTATCTCATTGGATTAATATAAAAGACAAGAAGAAAACTGCAAGAAAAAAACCCTCTTGTGGTGGCCTATAGGACTGGCGACATGTCTAGTCACCTCCTGCACTAGTGACGATCTTCCTAGAAGTCTCTCACATGATGTTTGTTCATCTTGGACTTTAATATATTATATGAGACTTTCCTAAAACATCTAAAGAATATTCCCATAATGATTAATATTTCTATGATTTTCCTAGCAATTAAATAAATAATCTTCTAAGGTATGTATTTCAAAATAGGAACTAATTTAGGAAAATTTAAGAAAGTAGATGACGTCAATTTTCAAATAATATATTTTTATTTTGGTCAAAAACGAAATATTTGGTTAGTTATCACATTTTTAAATGTTATAACTATATTTAACTCAAAATAATATTAAAAAGTGAAGAGAATCCAAAAATATCTAAGTAGTTGTGAATTTAAACTAAGTCCAAAATATCTATAAAATTAATTAAACTCCTCTATGAAATTATAGAAGATATTTAGTTTTAAATTTAGGTTACTTAATGAATAAGCTTGTGTTTAAATTTAAAATTCATTTTAAATGTATTTTCATTACAAAGAAAATTTTAAAAATGGAGACTAATTAGTCTTAGATGGTTGCTAGGTTTGTAAAAAATTAGTTTGGGATTTAAATTTTAAATAATTTGAATTTTAAAAGTCAATGCCTAGGGCACCGGTAATTATAGCAAATCAATTAATGTATTACCCTTTATTCTATTTTCCACGTCAGAAAAAACAAAATATTTGTGATGGTCACCGCTACATCCGGCGACATCTTAAAATATCAGAGTTTAAATTTTAAAAATTTAAATTTGAATTTAAATTTGAATCTAAAATAAGATCTACTTGTTTTCCAATGAAATGATGTTGAAAAATATTGTATAAATAGACTCCTAGACCTAAAGTGAAGAAGGAGGGAGCTTCTTAGAAGAGAAAGAGGTTGAGGAAATCTAGATTTAAGTTAGGGCTTTTTAAAGAGAGACCATTAAGAGTTAGAGTGCTAAGATTCTGAGAGATCCATAGCCTCATTCTATTAAATCCATGAGTGAAAACTAAGATCCAATGAGATTACAACTGATATGAGAGATATAAGCCTTCGAGGTTTTGTCTGCATCTACACTTCCTCATCCCACAACATACGTCATAGGTTGTGAACGAAGTATTCATTTATATTTCCTTTTTTAGCATTATAATATTTCCTAGATAAGTCATTGCATTAGCAATTGGGAACCACCTCAAGTTGTATTTTCATCAGTCATTCATGTTATTTATCATTTTTCTTAAACTATTTACCACACTCGTAAGCTAATTTAGATGTATGATCTATTTTGAAGGAAGGAAAACATTATGTAGCATGAGGATGCTATTGGATGATATTGCCATCGTCGATCTAGTGAACTAAGGACCCGCATCCACAACTCTTCAAAGGTATCTTACACTACAAGAAAAACTACATTTAGCGAGGACAATATTCCTCGCAAA
This sequence comes from Posidonia australis, assembly GCA_024699735.1. Taxonomy (NCBI): domain Eukaryota; kingdom Viridiplantae; phylum Streptophyta; class Magnoliopsida; order Alismatales; family Posidoniaceae; genus Posidonia; species Posidonia australis. The sequence continues at coordinate 13,253 of JAMKQA010036945.1, read as the reverse complement.
GTCCTCGCAAAATCCTCGTTACATAGTTTAATAAGGACTTAGCGAGGAATAATTATCTTCGTAACTATGTAACTCGTTTAATCAATACTATGAGGATATATCCTCGCAATGTACTCGTGTAAATTTAGCGAGGTGTCCTCGCCATATCCTCGTAACTCCTCGGTAAATGCTCACTAAATATAATGAGATTGTATCGTAGTTCTAGTTTTAGCGAAGACATTTCCTCGCAAATTGCTCACTAAGTGCTCGCTAAATATCATTATTTTTGCGAGAAAATGTCCTCGCTAATACTGGACAGTTAAAAAAAAACAATACATTATTGAATTGACATTTAAATACCTGGTAAAATGAAATTCAAATTCATTCACAAGTACATTATTCGTACACATATACAGATTTCATAAAAAAAAAATTCCATTCGAGTATACATCATAATATTTTACACATTCAAAGTTTTTACAAAAAAGTAGTTAATACAACACTGAAATATCTTAATACAAGTCGATAAATATAATACAATGCAAAACAATATATTACATATCACTTTCTTCGGGAACCATCTTGCTTTCCTTTACCTTTTAAGGATGATGCATGGATGGAGCGACGACAACGTTTATACTCCTCGAAATCATCCTCATCATCACTTGCCAAATCTTCTTCTTGCTCGTCGGTATATCTTCTGATTATAAAAAACAAACATAACATATATTGTAATGAACAATTATTAAATTATAATATTGAATTCAACCAGACAATTTATATATATCAAAAATTATAAAAGTAAATCAAAATTTACTTTACAAATCGCTCCTCCAAAGCATGTATTTCATTCCTTACTTCAGTCCTTATTTAATTCCTTACTTCAGTCCTTATTCCATTCCTTATTTCTAAGCGTATGTCGGATCTGAAACTCTCTAATGTAGTTGTCATTTGTGACAAGTGAGAACTGAAGTACTCCGATTCAAATGAAGCCTGAGGCGTAGGACGATACTGCCCAGTAGAAGCCGTAGAAGAACCAATAGTCATATCTTCTGAGTAGTATGGATCCAAACCTCCCAAGTGGTGATCACAAGAGTTGTTGATGAATGTGGAAACGCTAATACCATCATCAACACACCCTAAATGTACATATCCATAATACCTTGAAAAGATCACTACAACAGAGCACTTAAACGATTTTCAAACTTGTTGAAATTTTATAGGTGGCATCCTTACATATCAAATTTCAATCCTATAAAACTTCAACACATTTTGGTTTGCAAAACAAAGCCTGACCTACGTTTTATATAAAACACAAGCCATGCTATGTTTTATAATAACTTGTAAAGAACCTTTCAGTAAAGTGTTCAAATGGCCCCCAAATTTGATAAACTTTTATAGGAATGTTTCTCATATAATGTAGTACAATCCTAAAAAGTTCAAGCATTTTTCATTGAACATATAAGATACAACATTTAATATAAAACACATGAAAATTTGTGTTTTATACATGAGAGCTGATTCAATTTCCTTTTCATTGAACGAAAGATTCTATGTGTTTAATATAAAAAACATATGTACACTCGTTTTACACCTGACAATTGTATCTTCTACAAAACTACTTTACTTCCTTGGAATAATTTTGAATTTGAATTATTTCTTTTAAAGTGATCCTGTAAACTACACGTGGCCTTAATCAGGTGTCATTGCGTTTAATTTGCCATTAATGCGGCAAATATTCTAACAATTAATGTGGCAAGGCATCTATCAAATCTGGAGCTTGTAAAACTCAAAGGTGCTTGCGTTGAACATAGAGTGCAACATTTCATACATTTTACACTTTAGATTTGCAATATTTCTACTGCAACTGAATTTTCTTGTCATTCTTGGATTTCTTGCTTTTCTTTGTTCCAACCATGCCTTTATAAATATCTAGGTGCCTCAAACTTAAAGGGGATAGAAATTTGAGGATGAAAATTAGATGAGAGATTGGAGGAGGTTTGGAGAGATAAATGGGACAAGAATGAAGAAGAGTTTTTAAGGAGGAAATTAGAGAGAGTCTAGAGAGAGGGATCTTGTACCCAAAGAGAGTTCAACCCACATTGGTTCTTCGTCGCCATGCTTGCCATCTCTAAGATACTTTATCAACTCTTTTTACATCTATTTCTTTCGTAAAGGAAGTTCTTTTATACATATATCATTGTTTTTTTTTTTTTTTTTGGTAAAAGTTTAGATATGTATTTCATCGGCTTTAAATGCCCAGTAAGAAAAACATAGTATTGTATAGAATATTACAGCACCATAGGCAAGCAGCCTAAAAAATAATTTGTCAAAATATTACACCAAGCAGACAAAACTGCAAATGCTTATCAAAGGAAGCATCAAAGACCATCAGGGGGCAGAAGACCCCTCCCTGAGTCATCAAGGGGCAAAGAGTCAGCTCCAGAAGGAATTCTAGAGGAGAGTGGGATAGAAAGGTTGGAGGAGTCAGCTGGCTGAGCAGCAATAGCTGACATTATACATATATATCATTGTATTAGAGTAAACTAGAGAATAAACCCTGGATACATATTATTTCATGATTTTCATCTTTTGCATTTATCTTTATTTTGATCATGATACTACACTTGCTAAGTCATTTTTTGTTTGATTTGTTCATTTTATTTAAAAAAAAGACGGAAGAAGAAGCCTATGTATGTGGGAACCTTCAACCAAGACTACCGTTGTGTTGAAGAACCAGAGAGTCCACCACATCTACAAATCTTAAGACGTCTTGAGGGTTAACATTAAATAAACTAAGAATGACAATCATAAGTGGACTTCAACATTCGTGAAATATAGAAATTAAACACAAGTAAAATAGACCCGAAAAAGTGAAATGACACTTCATCGAAATCACGTATCCACAGAAACTATTACGTTAAACCAAGAGAAACAAAGCTTTCACTATTCTTCAATGTCATTATGGAAATAAACACTTCACAAAAGAGTACTCCATCAATTTTCCTAAAAATTGCAGATGGGTGGTGGTTGTTAATGAGACATCAACATTGCAACCAGCTATTTGCCATTGTCCTGGCAAGTATCAATATAGTTTACAAATCCAGATTGAACAAACTAACTTTTCTATATTGAAACTAAATATTCTGCTCATTGCCATGGATAATGTCGACAGCAACCTCAACGCGTATAGTTGACGTATCTGTCAAGGCATCCACTCGCTTTCGTTTCCTGTTATGATTGCCTCGGCATATTTTAACACAAAGAGAGCACAATCAGGACTACCTACAAGCTGTGTCTTTTGCCCAGGAACCCACATCATTGGCCACTTTCCAACCCCTTCAATTCCATGACGTTCACATTAGGTAATGATCCATGATGTCTGATAAGGAAACTGAAGTTAACGATTTGCCATACTTGATAGAATAAGTATTTTTACGTAACAACCAACTTAATCACTAACTGAATCTATCAATTACATTAGGCATTTAGTCGATCAAACTGAAGATCTTTTAAAGCAATAATTGCATGCAATAGTTGCCAGATATTTACATATCTTAGGCGTTTTTTGAATTTAAGGTCACATATTAGTAATAAACTTTTAGTATTTAAAGTAATCATCACTTGAGGTGATTACATAACAAATTTTCAGTGTCTATAATTCAAAGTTTATTAGGAAAGAGGGCACTTGTTTTTCAAAATGTACTGTTCCAACTGCACCTTGGAAATGTTCACTATAGCTGCCAACGGAGCTGTACCATTTGAATTGTTTTGAACACAAATCCATCTCCAGTAAATGCCAATGATCAATTGTATGAATCGGGAGCAAGTATCTGTAAAGCCTTTTGAGTTCAAGTGTACTACAAAAGTTTTTTCCTTCATGTCTAACGCTATCTCTCTTTCAACTATGCTGTTCCAATTGTTTTTTAGCAGTCTGTTTCCGATTGAAGCACTTCAGTTTCACCAAAGCGTAATATGCTTATATTTTTGCAATATATTACTTGAACTTACAAATAAAAGAGTAGATACCATTGTCTATGTGGATATGTATTTCCACGGTAGATTCTTCCTACTGACTGATCGCCTATGTGGATACCATTGCCTATGTGGATATGCTTATATTTGCATTAACAAATTGTGGAAAAGCTTACTGTTTGGGATAATTCGGTATGAATTGTTGTAGTAGTTCCTCGTCCTCTTGATGTAGGTCACCTTGCCCACAATATCCAACTTTACCATCCAAAATCATTTGTTCAATCATATGGCTATTAGAATAAGCTAGAGTTATATTTAAATTCTTTATTAATTACCTGGACTGTTTCTGAGAAGTTTGATTGGGAACTTGGTTTCCCTGTAACAATAGTTACCGTCTCTTCTTCTGATAGTCCTATCGAATTGAAGGTCCGATAAAGAACTGCACCTGCGTATGGTTGGTTCATGCTACTTTTTAGTAATCAATTACCATTTTTGGGGTGCTATCAAACTATGGTGATGGTGACTCACTTGTGCTACCAGACCCCCAACCAGATAATGTGGGTACAAGTTGATGCTGACCACGATTAACTGTAGACCACTCCTCCAAAGTCATTGACTATGCTTTCCCTCAAATCATCATTTGTTGTCCTATGCATTTCAACAATTCTATATTTTTCAAAATCAAGCTCAGCCTTTAATGTCTTGTTCTCAACTATCAAAACCTTATTTTCTTCTTTCAATCTCTCTACCTCGTTTTTAATTTCATTCAATTTTGATGTTCAGTTAGCTTCCTTAGTCTTGGTGAAACAGGACTCTAGAAGAACACCCAAATCATGCAACACCTGTGTTTGTTGATTTCTATCAAGAACAATATCATTTCTCTTCTCTTGTACAATAGGACCAACTTCTTCTTTATAAGCATCAACATTAACATTTTCATCATCATTTATAGGTGAACTACAGTTGCCATGGTCTTCCAATTCCTCACAAACTTTCAAATTAGACTATCGAATCCTATCTACTTTCCCAGAAAGTACTACTCTTGATTTCAAACCTAATGATGAAATAACTGAATCACCAATGTAGTATTCCACCTTTTCTCTTACCTACATAAAGTGAAAATTTTAAATCACTTATCAATACGATATATTGTTTTTAACAATATAATCTCTTGAAAGTTCAATGTGTTTACTTCAGGATAGTTCTAACTGGTGAAGCTCTCCTTTCCAATTGCCAACGTTCAACTATTGTTTATAGATGGGGTACCCTCTTTTTTTACAATATAATCTCTTGAAAGTTCAATGTGTCTACTTCATCATAGTTCTAACTGGTGAAGCTTTCCTTTCCTCTTGCCAACGTTCAACTATTGTTTATAGATGGGGTACCCTGCACTACTGCTATGACTAAATAACTTGCAATGTTTGTAGATCCAAACCTAGTCAACATTGATAATGTATGATTAAGTTTTAAATTAAAAAAAGCATTTGAAAAGTTAAAATAAAAAATAGACTAAACTAATGTTACTGTTTTCTTACATTCAAGGCAATGGTGCAACCTCTTGTGTAATTGGTGGGGTTTGAAGCACAACCAAGGTGCCTATTGTGTACAACATCACAGAGCAACTCCATATTGCTTAAAATGACTGAATGCAATGCATCAACCTACTTGTAGTCATTTATTTTTTCAACGTCCTCAACGTAGTCCAGGACACAAATCGGATTACAGTAGTTGTTGAGGGGTAGAAGCAAACTAGACATATGATGTAGCACCCACAACATGAAGAATTCTTTGGAAGCATGCTTACCCTATCATTTTCAAAGGAAATAAGTTTTTCTGCAACTACTCCTGTTTTAAGTTGCTTGTTCACTTCAAACCTTTTTGATTGCATCCTTTTCTTAAGTCTCCTTTTCACGATTCACACCTAAATGTGTTTGAACTGCTAGTACTATTTAGATGATAATCTCATAGTAGCATGAGTTTTCAATTCTTTTATTTTAATACTTTTGTTTGGCAAACCAAGAATGCCTGAGACCTCATCAACACTAAATTGCACTAGTCTATCACAAAGTAGAAACTTTTCCTTGACAACCCACTGACCAATAAGTTGGTCGACTAGACACATATCTAGTTGGAAGGGTTCCATATGAAGGAAATGGCAAAAAGGACTTTCACTAATGAAATGTTCAACCTTACTTGTAACTATGATCAAACTCATTGTCTTTGTATAGTTGCTTAGAACACAACGGTGTTGTGTTTTTTCAAAACCTACAATACAAACGACAATTACAAACAAAAAAAATTGTTTATTAGTATAGGGTTTTGTAGATATCCTGATTTTAAGATCACTTGTGGACAGACTTCTTCGAAAAAGCTTGCTCTAGTACAATGAGACATCACTTAGCACCACAAACCTGTCTAGTATCCCAAAACCTACCCAATACCATAAACCTACCCAAAATCACCAACCTTAGACTTCTAGAACTCATTTGGTTGTCAAGAACTCAAGAAACAAGTTCAAGATCCAACAATTGGGCCCTGCAATAGGTTCAAAGTGTCTCATCGGTGCAATTAATTGGTGGGACTTAGTGGTGTATATTTCATGCATATATTGTCCTGGGTCAAAATTCTATTGCAAAGGATCGATTTATCCACTCATCTTTGGACTATGAAATTTTATTTCTCATTGGCTGATATGGATGTAGGCATGTTCCTAGTGTGTCTTGGCCATCCTACCCCTCATTCTAATTTAAAACCCAATCAAATCCCCCTTATTCACATCCAAGCCATTCATCCAAAAAATTATTATTAATCCACTACCCTCATGCTTGCAAGCCTCTTATAAATCAACCCCCACCTCGTCCATGGTGAGGTTACCTTGGACACCCACTGCCTTACCCCTTGGCCCCAAAGAAGCCAACACCCACTGCATCACCCATGGCCACTGGAAGCCAATGCACTCCCTAGGTCAACTATTTAAGAGGAAGCAATTTCAAAACCCTAGGAGGTACTTTGAAAACCTTAAGGAGCCATTTAAAAAAACCCTAAAGGAGAGAGACCTTGATAGAGAGAGCCATAGTCCCTCTATTCTATCAAATTCCCATAGGATAACCTAGATCCACAAGAGATCATGTCCTTCTAAGCTCCATTCGCCTCCACTTCCTCTCCCCCATGCCAAGAGTACAAGGGTGAAGGGAGTACTCATTCCAATCATCTTTTTTACATAATCATTGCATTCGTTAAAATAAACCCATGACATATGTATACAGGGACAACTCCCCTCTGTTAGTGTAGACATCTCGATTTTGCAGTCACCTGACAGCAGGTTCCTCTGGAAAGATGCTCTCGTCGCAACCACAAACCTAAACCCTAAATCCACCAAAACCCACTCAAATCCACTTAGGTCCACACAAACCCATTTAGGCCCATACAAGTCTACTCTAACCTAATTTAAGCAAAAACCTATAATTAAAAATCAAAACTAAACAAAACTCACTTAAATACTCAAAAAACGGCAAATTAATTAAGTAAAAATCCTAATTAAAACAAAAATCAAATAAAATCCATTTAAACCATTTAAAATCCAAATTAATTAAGTAAAAATCCTAATTAAAATCAAAAGCAAATAAAATCCATCCAAACTAATCAGGTGAAAACCCTAATCCATTCAAACCATGTAAAATTCAAAATTAATTAAGTGAAAACCCTAATTAAAACCAAAATTAAATAAAATACATTCAAATCATTTAAAGTCCAAGTTAATTATGTGAAAACCCTAATTAAAACCCTAATCAAGTAAAACTCAATAAAATCCATTTAAACCATTTAAATTCCAAGTTAATTAAGTGAAAACCCTAATTAAAACCCTAATCAAGTAAAACTCAATAAAATCCATTAAAAATTAAATCCAACTAAAAATAAACCCTAATCCAAACAAAAATCAAGCAAAAACAATTAAATCAAGTAAAAATTAATCAAATCTAAAACTCAAATACAAAACCCTAATCCATTTAAATCCAGAAAAACCTAAAAATAATAAAACCCTAAATCCTAATGGAAATCACAAGAAAACCTAAAATGACAAAATCCAACTCAAAGCCCTAATTAAAATCACTTAATCACACTTAAAACAATAAAACCCTAAATCTTAATTGAAGTCACAAAAAACCCTAAAATAATAAAATCCAAAAAAATCCAAATCAAACATAAACCTAAAACCCTAAATCCTAATTAAAATCACCAAAACCTTCAAGTAATAAAATCCAAAAAACCCAAATTTAAAATTAATCAATTAAGCTTAAAATAATAGCAAACAAAACCTGAATTAAAATCACAAAAAAAAAAACTAAATTAAAATCACCAAAACAAACCCTAAAAAACCCTAAAATAAAAATCAAAAACCCTAAAATCAAAAGCCCATTTACGCAAGCCCAGTAAGCCCAACGCATTTTATCAACTAGACAAACCCTAGGTAGGGGAAAAATAATTTTGGTCGGCACTCCCCATCATCTCCAGCGACCCTCGAGTTTTCCGACGACAACTCCGACGATATCCCTAGAACTCCAGAGCATATCTCCTCCACCGCTTGATCTCTGACCAACTTCCTCCAGCTCATGGGCGCATCAGGCGGCCCTCAATGTCTGGGAGGGAGGATCGATGGCTCTAGAGGCCCCAACCGGAGTTTAAAAAGCCCCCGCCGCCGTCAACCTAGGACACCTTCTTTTACCACTTCCAGTCCACTATGAAGCATCCACAAAACCCAAAGAGAATCCCACTAATTCCTCGACTCCAGAGAACTTCCTCTAGCCCTTTTTCAGCCTCAGAATCCCCTGAACCGCCGCAGCCAGAGCGATCGACTAGAGCACCGTTGTCGGCACGTGAGGAGACAACTAGTCCATCCTCAGGTAATTCTTCCTTTTCCTTTTTGAATCATGTTCCTGTGGTACAGTAGGACCCTACCGAGTCTTTTGGTAGGTTTTCACCGGGATTAGTCCCCCTGTGCATCGTCACCGTCCCCTTCGATGGTGGGTTTATCAACTCCAATGAGGCCAGCGACTCTTATGGTGGGAAAAGGCCCTTGAGGCCTCTCCTCCATCTCCCTCCTCCTCCTCCCTGAGCTTCATCACTCAGGAGAGGCTTCCCTGGCCTCCCGTGGCCTGGAGAATGCCACCATTGCCCCTCTGCAACTTCAGGTCGCCGCCATCAAACCCACTGAGTGGGTGGAGCATTCCACCAGCGCCTCGTCTAGGCCGTTGCCACCGGAAGCCTCCCTACAGCCCTCTGAAAGACCTCCGGTCTCCGTTGGACCACCTCCGCCGCTACAACACCGTCCCCCACGTCGACAAGGTGTCTCGCTTGAGCCAGCGACAGGGAGAGTGCCCTAGGCCATTCCAACCTCGCTTGCAACTTCCCACAGCCTCATCGTGCTGCCTCAGAGCCTCTTCGATCCTTGTCCCGTCGGGCCACCGCCTCTAGACCCACTGCAGTTGGAGTCCCGTCGCCGGGGAAGAATGCCGACCAAGGGGAGATCGACGGCGCATTCCAGCCGTGGAGGGCTCGATCGGTGCCGTTGGATCTTCCTCCCATCTCCTCCTCCAGCTTCTTCATTCCTCAGATCGCTGATCAGCCTCTCGGGGAGCTCAGATGAGCCTCCCAAGTCGTCGTCATCGGCGATCTTCGAATCACCGGTTGTGGTAGATAGATTTAGGTTTCTTTTATTTAAATTTCCATATGTTTTAAAAATATTGCACTGAGATCTTAGAATTTTGCTTTTTAGCCCTTGTATTTTCAATTAAAATTGCATTTCTTTTGTTTCATTATAAATATTGCATGTTTTATCCTGTTTAATTTTAATTCCATTTTCAATCCTATAAATGTTTGTTTTTTCACACTCAAGTCCCTGAGATCATGTTTTCTTTACACTTAAGTCCTGAAGTTTTGCACTGAGCCCCCAAAGCTTTTAAAAATAAACTTTCTTTGTAAAATTTGCATTTTGTACCCTGAAAGACTACATAATCACACTAATCAACATAAAAGTCTAATTTTATCACATTTAAGCCCTAAAATTTTGCATTTAAACCTCTAGGTTCATAGCATACAGTCATTGTGTATAGGAAATTTGCATCCAGACCCTTACACTAATTTAAAATTCATCACTTAGGGTTTTAATTATTTTCACACTCATTTTTGACATTTTCTATTGCTTTTATTCATATTTTTGCACCTAAATATAGTTTTCACTCAAAAATCATGTTTTCATGGTAAATCGATCTTTAATTACACATTTTAGTCACATTTGCACCTTATGTGTGAATTTTGCACATTAGACCCTGAATTCTCAGGAAATTACCAAGGTGCAATTTTCACACATCTTAGTGCCACATTTTCATTTAATCCATCATCTCCCATTAGGATAAAGGCCACTGAATATATTTTAACCCAGGTTTCCCTTTTTCCCGTGAATTTTGCATTTTGGTCCCTATACTTGTCTTTTATCATGTTTACATCATTTTCTTGTTTTAAAAACATTGTCCTTTTTATGTTTTCTTGTAAATAACATTTTCTTGACATTTTGCAAACATTTTTTCATATCTTAGACCATGCATCATACACATGCACACCTTTATCACATCTGGTCATGGAAATGACCAAATTGTCCCTATGCTACCTGTTCACGCATATGCATGTTAGTTTTTGCACTCAGTCATGCATAATCTCTGTCTCAGTCATTCTTCAACATCCTTTACACATTTAGGTACACTTTCATGCATTTTGCATAGTTTTCATTACATTTGTGTATCAGTCCACCCTTTTTAAGTAAGTCCGCATCCTATGTGTTTTTCCGTGGATTTTTCTCTAGCCTATTTTCGGATTCCTTCGCTTGATATTTGATTTGACTCCATTTATTCCATGTTTTCAATTTTTTTGATTTGATTTGGATTTCATTGCCCAAGGGCATACACTAATTAACCAAAAGGCCTACATTGGCCCAATCGTGGATTGTTTTTCCTTTTTTTTTTTTTTTTTATTACATTTTCCATTATTCCAACGGTGTGGGTTGAACCCACTTTTGATCCTTTCGATATTGGCGTGATTTTCTAGAACATTCTTTCCAAAAAACATCGTCATTTCATGTGATTTTCTTGATGTGTCACCATTTGATCGTTTTACGTGGATTTCTTTGCATTTTTTCCATCATGATTTCTACAATGCTTTCTATGATTCTGATGATTTGAGTTGGTTGCATTTTTTATTCTCTTGATGTTGACATGCTTTCTCGATTGGGCTATTCTTTCCAAAAATCTCGTCATTTTATGTGATTTTCTTTGTCGTGTCTTGTTTCGTAATTTCATCATTTTGTGTGGATTTCTTCGTAGTTTTGCCATATCATCTTGCACATCCATCAAGTCTTGTCTTGGCATCAATATTAGCATGATTAGAGCACAATCTTGGTGTAGCAATCATTCATTCAGCCTCTAGTAAGCGAAACAGACTAGAAAGATCGAGTTTCTCGGACGTATGGGGGTGCCTAACACCTTCCCCATGCGTAATAGGAATCCTTACCCATCCTCTGGTTTGTAAACATCTGGCCTTTTCATTTGCATTACATGCATTCATCTTTTTGTGGTTTGTTTGTGGTTTTCCTCGTCTTTCCCTTAAAAGACTAAGTGGCAACTCCATTTTTTTTCGTTTTATCCTATCTTGCGCCTTCACCATCCTAGCATGGTTGTGGCCTCCTCTCTGAGGTACGACTCCGAGTCGGATCCCTAGGTGGGCATGGCCACAGTTAGTATTAGCTTCATTTATTTATGCTATTCGTTATCAATCTGACATTGTTTACAACACTTGGACTAATCTAGATCTATTTTTGTTGTTTGTTTTGAAGGAAAGGAAATACTATATAACACAAGGAAGTCGCTAGATAGCATTCTACCGTCGACCCAATGAACTGAGAACCCACAGCAACAAATGCAATAGCAATCTTCCGTAGGCATTTTGTCAACCGACATCATCAAAAGACAAGTGGCAATTACAACTAAGGACAGCGTTGTAAGTGGAAGTGCTAACGACCTCTATCATCCACCCTCAAAACCCCATCCACAACATGGAGCATTGAAAAGGAGGAGGGAAGAGTGTTCACATGCCAGGATGGGCCACACCTCACATTTAGTGGTTGTCAACCTCACGTGGGTGATGAACCCATGGTCGAAAAATAGAGGATGCAAAATGGTGAAAATTTGGGCAAAATACAAGCAATTCCACATTGAGGAAGAATTACAGAACTAGAGGGGAAGATAATTAAGCTACGAGGTGGGATGCTTACCTGTGTTGACGTGTGGTTGTCCCTCGTGACATCAGCTCATGGAGGTGTTCTATGGGTACGGCTTTTGATTACGACGAAGGTGGAGGCAAGGCTTGGATGGTGTTGTGGGTGGCTTAGGGGTGTACTATGCTATGTTTGCTAGGTAGTACAAGGCTCAGGTTGTGCAAGGCTGTGCGGTGCTATGTGGTTGTGCAATGGTTGGCTAAGGCATGAGTAGTTAGAGGTGTTAAGGGGCTAGATTTCGTCAAAGGATGAGTAGGAAATCAAGAATCAGGATTAAGCTCGCTTATAATAGAGAAAAACATATATATGAGCTCGTCACCCATGGGACCGACGATAGGATCATAGCCTCGCTGCATGCATTGGTGACAAGGCTGGAGACTCCATTTTTGCCCAACACGGAGAATACATACCTGAAAGGCAATAATATATTCCATGTCAGCTAGTCACCGGTTGTATAGGTGTTGAGCAACTAAAAATGTAAAATTTCAAAAATTAAGATCCCAAAATATCTTCATATGAATCTAATAACAATTAATGACCAAATCAATCCTTTAAAATCATCTTCGTAATAGCAAGATATTTTAAATAAAATTTCAAATTCAAATCAAACTTAAATTGTTAAGTAAATCAAGTTTAAAATTTAAATCTCCCATAATTAAGAAAAAAAATCAGTTAATATTATAGATATATCTGATTTAATTTAGATTTGTAATCATCTAGATAGTTTGGATTTTATTTTCAATTTTAAGTATTATTTTGAATTAAATATAGTTATAACATTTAAAATTATGATAACTTAACATAAAACCTCATTTTCGTATAAAAATAAAGATATATGATCTTAATTTATTGTAACATCTGGGCCCGGTTATCCATTTGTATTTAATAAACCATGTATTATTAGTGATTTTGTGCTTAATGGTTTATTAATGGATAACCTGTTGTTTCTTGGTTGTGTGTGGTTGTGGGTGGTTTT
>JAMKQA010036944.1:0-24719 GCA_024699735.1 Posidonia australis | reverse complement strand
TTGGCGTAGGACGTGTTGCTAGTTTGTCCCCCCTTGTCTGGGGTTGTGTCAGTGCTAGTAGAGGGTACAACTCCATGCTACTGCAGGAGACGAGGCCACCAACGCACCACTCGTTCACTGCCTGCGCTTTGGCCAGGATTTAGAGCGGGGACCTTACTTTCTAACCAGAGTCAAAACCCAAACGCATGAGTGCATCCCATGTGGTCAGCCCCATGTGGGACATGCATGGTGAGAGAGAGCATGTTAGTAGCATTCATGTGCATGTGTGCCATTCATGCCACCCTAACAAACAATTGCATAGTTAACCTATTTTCTTGTGTTGTCTTGTCTTCATTCTTTTTCCCTCTCTCTTTTCTACTAACACTTTAGGTTCTTTTCCTTTTGCTAGGATTTGAGTTCTTTGTGAGTTCCTAGGTCTAAGCCTAGGAGTTCCTTTCCGTGACCTCGTTCTTGAGGTATTGTTCTCGACTGTCTCTTCCTGAGCTATTCGTCGATTCCGACGATAGCTCCTCGTAGGCGTCGTCCTTTTATTTGCAATCGCAGCCTTTTTCTCACCGATTTGTGGTCCATCATGGCCCAGCGAGCTTCTGAGATCTCTACATCAGCTTCTTTGGAGGGGGTTCCTGTTTCTGTCCCTGTACAGTCTCAGAAGCCTCTAGCCCTTGCTCAGAGGCTACAGAACATGGTTTTCTCTTTAGATCCCACTTTGACTGCGCCTGTCTGTCCTGTTCCTGAGGATCCTGTTCTGCCTGCTAAGGCTATTCATGCAGCACCAGTCACTCTACCACTGCAGCTGTCGCCATAGCTTCCTGCTGTTTCGACGACGGGCTTAGCCACTCTGCCTGTAGTATCATATCCACAGCATGCACAGCATCTTCCTCCGGCAGTTGGTGGTCAGCCACTTGGGCAGGTAGGAGTACATCGGCCTACGAACCTGACCATACCGGTTCAGTAGTTGTTGCTCCCACACACAACTACATGCACTGCACATCATAACATTTCAATACCTTTGCATCAGGTTCAGGCCTCAGCATGCACACCACCACTAGCACACACACACGGGTACACTAGCCACGCCACAGCACCAAGTGGCGAGATGGTAGATCTGGAGGAGCACATGGGTGCCATAGACACAGCGTACGCAGGACCCGCCCCGACTTCACACTCGATGTCAGTAGCAACGCCTAATGCACTTTGCGCCAGAATGAACGACCTGGAGAAAGCTCTCTGACAAGTGCAGGGCAGGGACCACCAGTCTTTCTCATTCCCGGACCTCTGCTACTTTCCAGAGGCGGTACTCCAACTGAGCTTCCATATCCTAGAATTTGAGAAATACAACGGGAAAGGCTGCCCGATTTCGCATCTTAGGGCGTACTGTGGTGATCTCGCTCAGCTCTGGGCTGATGAGCGACTTCTTATTCACCTCTTCCAGAAAAGTCTCACCGGTCAAGCTCTGAAGTGGTTCACATCGCTGGATATGGCCATCATCTGAACTTGGAACAATCTGAGTCAAGCTTTCCTAGAGTAGTACTCCTTTAATCTTGACATGGTCCCAAAGCGCGAGGACCTAGTTGCAATAAAGCAGAAGCCCCACGAGCCGTTTGAGGAGTATGTCGGGCGCTGGCGAGCTCTCGCTTCACAGGTACGTGATAGACCCTCTGACGAGGAGTCTATTGAAATCATTATTTGAGGAGCGCAGCCAGCCACTGGGGCTCTGTTGAGCATTCAGTCCATTTCCACTTTCACGGCCTTGATTAAAGTTGGCACCCACATAGAGGGTTCACTCAATAGCAGAAGTTTCCCTGCGCTTGCAGCATTCGCCAAGCAGACGATGGCTACTGACGGATCTAGTAACAATAACAATGGCAATAATGGATCTAACACTGAATTCAGCTGGAAGAAGGAGTCCGCTAGGAATGCTGTAGCTTATGTAGGAGCTCCTGCTATGCCAGCGAATGTGGTGAACCTGTCAGCTCCGAATCAGGTCGTTTATTCACCAACACCTAGGGCTCCACGCACTTCACAGATCACAATCACCGCTGAGCCGGTCTACCAGCCAGCACCGGCAAGGGAAGGGCGTTACCTGGGACTCAGGCGGTCACCAGGACCTGAGAGAGACTTCTTCACTCCTCTGGTCGAGCCGCTGAGTGTTATATTTCCCAAGGTAGCGTCGCTACTGAAGCTTCCGGAAATTCGCCCACCGCCAAACCCGATTCCACCATAGTTTAAGGCGGATTTATTCTACAGTGACCATAGAGTTGCTGGGCACTCTATGGATAATTGCTACACACTCCGGAATGCTATTCAAAATCTGATTGACCGCAAGGCAATCATCATTAACACTCAGGAGGCAGAGCCTAAGCCCGCTACACCGGCACCACACACAACTGCATCAACATCAGGCAATATAGTCAACCAACCTCTGCCTGAGCATGCACTAGGAACTTCGGGTGTGCATTCCCTTTCTTCGGATGAGGTCAAATCTTTTGATCCTTCTTGCCTCATCCATGATGTTTCTGGATCCCCTTCTTATCAACTGAGTCAGTCTTTCCTTGATACTCTGTTGTAAGCATGATTCAGTTGACTGCTCGACCGAGGCGCTCGGCTGCCCGACCCACCATGCAATCCACCCCACCAGTGATCAGCCTGTTAGCCAGACCGAGGCATAACTCGACCCACCAAGTACCAGAACCCACTCTGCCAGCGTCAACCCCTATAGAGTTAAGAGCCTGTGCTCTTGTGGTCATCAACCTAACATAGGATACCCACCGCATGCCCTACAGTTACACCACCGAAATGTGTGCAGAGGTAACGCGGTCGAGAAGGGTGTACAAGGCCCCAGCCCCAACAAACAAGATTAGCCAGCCTGTGGTCCCATCTACCCAAGCTAGAACCCCCACTCTTGGTCCAATCCCTGAGGAGACTACCACCAGAGCTAACGCTACCACCAAAACTGATCCACCAGTAGCCGACATTACCACCCAGCTGAAGAAAATTAAGGCAGATATTTCCATCTGGGACCTTATCCACACCTCGGCTGAACATAGAGAAGCATTTCTCCAAGTCTTCTAGGCCGCCCATGTTTCCTCAACAATACAACCCTCAACCTTGGAAAGCATGGTGGGAATGATAGCTGCGCCTGAGGTCATTTCCTTCTCCAGTTCTGAGCTTCCTCCAGCAAGGACAAATCACAATCAGCCCCTTTTCATTGCGGTGCAATATCAAAATTTCCGCATTCCTCTTACACTGGATGATAATGGTGTCGGTTTGAACGTTTGCCCCTTACGGACTACAAGTCAGGTGAGCTTCAAATCAAAGGACATTACTCCGGCTGTAAAGGGAAGGATGGCCTTCGATAACACGCACCATGATGCATTAGGGATTCTGACCATTCACTTAATCATTGGCCCTACCCGTTTCGAGGTTGAGTTTTATGTTGTTGACCTCGAACCATCCTTCAATCTCCTGCTTGGGTGCCTTTGGCTCCACAAGCATCAGGTCATCCCCTTAACCCTCCATCGCATGATAAAATTCCACTGGAACAATGACATCGTCGTTGTAATGGTGGAAAACCTCGAAAAGGAGAAGGTTGAGGCGGTCTCCTCAGTCTCGTCTCATACTGTCCGCTTTGATTCTAGACCCTCTGATATGCTCTACCGTGTCGACCGTTTTGAACCTGTCAATTTTATTCCTATTCTCGAGCGTACTAGTCATTTGGCTGCTTTTGGCAATCCTTTCTTGATAGTCGAGAATCTATGCCAGATATGGGGGTACGAGAAAGGGGCACCTCTCGGGCGAAATGGCCAAGGAATCGCAGAACCAATCGCCACGGAAAGAAGACACGAGTTTGAAGGATTGGGTTACGAGCGCAAGCCACAGGGCAGATGCGCAAGGCGTCGTAAGTTTCAAAAGCTCATTATTCCACGAGATTTAAACAATTTTGTCAGTGCAGGATTGCTGGATCCCAATCCGAATCTCATGCTTGCAGAATCTGAGTCCAATGAGTCGGTTAGTGAGTCAGAATGGGTATGCATAGAGGACAACTACTCGGAAGGAGAAATTAGGGACTACGGAGGGGATTCAACATCATCCGAGTCCCTAAGGAGAGCCATGCTAACATTGTCGCCTCCAGAATCAGTGGAGGATCTGTCTGTTAATCCAGCAGCAGCATTGGATGCATCGGGGGAAGAGTCAGCAACAACAGCTTCAGAGTATCAGGCAACAATAAGGAGGTTACAGCTGAGGCAACTAGAATCAGAGCCCGAGGTGTTGAAGACTACCAGCGCCTACTATGTAGATTCCCCTTCTAACGAAGAGGAAGGAGATGCTGTGGTAGCCCAAGTGGATAACATGCTCAGTGACTTAGAGGTTCTATTTCAGGAACAGTTATCAGTGTTGTCTGAATCAGCAGCAACACCGAGTCAGTCTGCAATCCTGACCCTTGAAGAGAACAAGTCTTTGAGCGCTAGACCAGAGGAGTTTATCTCCTATTAGCCGGGAGGCCGGTCTAGGTGGTACTATCAGACCTGGCCCCACTTGAGCGGTGGGGTCCAAAAGAAGAAGATCCTGAGTTAGGCTCAGGAGGGAACCCGGGCAGCAGCACTCACATCAGTCAAACAGAGGACAGCTACCCACCTGTTGCACATGCTATGCAAAGATAGCACGGTAATCAGAGCTTTTGTTCATCAAAGGTAGAACAGTCAGACACAAGCTTAGAAATATCAAAGCCAGGAATCATCAAGGGTGCATACAAGAAAACTTGGGATACAGTGACCATTTTGAAACACCATCAGAGGCTGTCATCCTTGATGACATGGATTGCATCGAGTAGTTAGAGCCAGCTAACTCTTGCTACTTGAAAAAGTACTATCAGTGATCATGATCAGTGTGTCCTCACTCTGCGACACCAACACTTTCCTGCATGCATAAATCCATGCTCTTCCTACATTCATGTAGCTCTGCATCACAACACACTAATTCTCATGCAGAATATGCGTATGCAGGGCATAGTTCTCTTGCATCAACGCATGTATGGATCTTAGCCCTATGATGATAGGCAGGATAAGCCAGCTAATGTTGGGAATGTGTAGCACCTCCTTAGGTAGATACTATTCAGGAACCTAGAGAGTGAGGGAGCCACCTTTCATTGTGAATTGGGCGAAATATCCAAGCTCCTCAGGGACCCTACACCTCCCAGAGGGAGACAAAATGTTAGGGGTGAGAATGAGAGTGTGAGAAATATAAAAAAATAAAATATCTGTGAAAGGGCATAAAAAATAATAATAAAAGGACAGAAGTCGCAGATAGAAGTCCACCCTAAAGAGAGAGGCATGTCGGGTAACCCTGTCCCTCAAGTTTATCTTGGAGAGGAGTCGAAGTGAATATCTGGGAGAAATGTCCAAAAAGGCTTAGCCACTCCTTTAAACAAGCAGCAGCCCCCCACCATAGACCAAATACCTATTACCTCCAAGCCAAGGATAGGGTGAATCCACATGCCTATGAGGGACAGAATAAAGAATAAATAAAATATAAAGCAGGGGTATGGTTTAGTGGGGTTTGGAATGGAGCCCAAAACACAGTGACCCGTTTCCAGAGAGCCACCCAACAACTAGGGGCTTGGATAGAGTCCCATGAGGTCTGGAGTTGCCATTCCCTTTGTACTTGGCAATAGGCATCCCAACGCTAAGAGCACCAATAAGATCCAACAAATCATTTAGCATGCATACATTTCTTCCTGCAAACATCATCCAAATAAATGTCGCGGAGTGTCACTTGGCTCTCTTGTCTTGAATGCAACAACGTCTTTCAATTCAAGAGAATAAAGAGGACATCAACTAAACCAGGGGCATGCAAGCTGCTCTAGTTGGTTTGGGACCATTTATGTCAACCAGGGGCATGTCAGCTGTCCTATGGTTGGCCACACTGAGCCAGTACTTGACCAAGGGCATGAAAGCCGCTCTGATTGGTTAAGAGACTTCCGTGTCTGCCAAGGGCATGTCAGCTGTCCTATAGTTAGACACTTTGATCCGTGTTAGCCAAGGGCATGTCAGCTGTCCTATGGTTAGATGCTTTGATCCATTTCGACAAGGGGCATGTCAGCTGCTCTTTGGTCAGAGGTCACATACAAAAGACTAGTTGTGGTGAAATTGAACCAGAGACTTCAACCAGGGGCATGCCAGCTGCTCTTTGGTCAAAAGTCACATACAGAACACCAACTTACAATGTAACCGAACTAGAGCCTTCAACCAGGGGCATGTCAGCTGTCTTATGGTCTCACACTCTGGGCCAATCCTCGACCAAGGGCATGTCAGCTGTCCTATGGTCATACACTCTGGGCCAATGCTCGACCAGGGGTATTTTAGCTGCTCTACAGATCGAAAGTCCCCAGTGCTCGGTCGGAAGGCGCAATCAAACGATCCTAGTTCCCCAAGTCTGCTGTCCTTATCTCGCTGCTTGGTTAGAGCCAGTTGGTAACTGGAACCTTCTCTTAGGGTTGTACACGTGATTTGGACTTTTCAACTCCTCTAGCTACAATCTTCAGTTCTGGATCAATCCCTCCGTTACTTTTTCGGCTTTTATCTGCTTGCCTTGATTCTACTAAATGTTGTCAAACAAGCAAAATTGAAATTTGTGGCTGAAGAATGACGTTTTGAACATGTTTTACAGGAGATCGTCTACCCTTTCTGAAGAGTCTCGATCTAGGAAAGCTGAGGTGCTTTACAGATCATGGGGTACCCCACAATAGTTGTGCCCACACACTGCTCAGATGTTCTCCAAGCTTGGATCAAACAGTTAACTGAAAGTGACCGCAACAAGCTGCGGATTTGGGAATCTCTATAAAGCTTCTGGACATCGCAAAAGTGGAGGTTTCCTGATACTTTTTGTGTGTGGCTGCTTGATTCTAGAAGCAGGATCATCACATATTTCGTTTTAGGAGAATCGAACTAACCCCAACCCTAGAGGAAGTACATAGAATTTGTTGCCTACAGAAGTTCCTAGGACCCACAGTGTTCATGCGGCTACACGGGTATTCCTCAGTGCTGAACGAGCTTACAGGCCTACCGACCAGTGAATGTGGGCACCAGCTCATCTGTACCGACGGATTGTCTCCTATGTAGAAGTTGGCTTACTTTGATAAAGTAGCTGGAATGCGTGCCTCTCTAGGTGATGAGCTGTGGCTGAAGGGCTTTGTTGTCTGCTTCTTGGGAGAGTTAATCTTCAGCCATGGTCGGATGATTATAAGCATCGAAGTTGCTGAGATTGCCTTGGCAGTTGTCACCCGGTAGATAGATTTGGCTCCAGTCATCCCAGCAAAAACTTATCGGGCGCTAGACTGTTCATTGCGGCACTGCCGGCACTTCTACGGCTGTGGAGCTTTTGTACAAGTATGGATGGCTGCACATCTGGTCGTAGCAGTCTTGCGCCCACAGCGATCAGCCATTGAGTCCTACTGCCAAAGTGGCCATGCACGCATGCTCACCTCAGTTCAGAGGGAGAACGAGTGATTACAAAGCCTGACAGAAAAGAGAATCATCTGGCGCATTATTCCATCAGCTTCTTGCAACTTTGAAGCATTTTTCAATACAACAGATATGCGGCTTATCATCCGGTCGAGGTTGACTGGTGGAGTGGAGTACCATCCAATCCGTGTGATGCCGCAGTTTGGTTACCAGCAGGATTCTCTGGCTCAAGGGCATATGCCAGCACGGTTCAAAGAGTACCCCTGAGCTTTTACACTCTGACCAGGGAGCTATCTTGCCTGCTTAGTGGCTCCATACGGTCAAAAGATCTTGCAACCGTAGAAGGCAAGAGTTGCACAGCAGACTATCGGGACTCAGTCTCCTCGATAGGGGCCTTACCCTTACGACCATGAGGAGGCATCTTGCCGGAGAAAGGTAAAGTACCTACACCATAGACAAACCAACAACCAGAAAACCATGAAGAAAAAATCAGGTGTAGGACTCTACAATGCATGCAAAACCTATGGAGTCTCTAGACCGGACAACCTAGGTGTAGTGCAACCTAGTGAACCTAGAGCTCTGATACCAAAACGGTCACGCCCCTCATTTTCCACAATAATTTAAAACAAAATTTATTACGGGAAAATTAAAGCCAAATAGTAAATATCTAACTACTAGGAACCTGTGTGTGCGGCTAGGAGACTCCAAACTATATGCACTATGCTAAACCTCCATATGCCGGCACCTGTAAACCAAAAACACGAGGAAAAATGTATGAGTGACAAAAGTCACCCAGTACGCACCCCAAGGAAAACCACAGAAAACAAAACTATAATCAATTTTCCTTTTAAATTCATTTCGCAAGAAATTTTCTAAAAACCTCACAAACCAAGCCCACACCAGCCAAAACTACAACCGGGACTCTACTAGCCCAAAGCCACAAACAAAGGCCCTCAATGGCCAAAGCCACACACAGTGAGTCTGGAAGCTCGGCGCCAGGCAACCTAACTCTGGCCACACGCAGTCCACTGAGGAACGACTCCAACGTCTTGCACTACCATGGTGACGGCCACCCTGTGCAAGAGCGTTCACCGTCCCACATTTCTCCCTCTCTAAAGTACCCTCAAAAGCAAACCCCTCCCTAGGAAGGCTGTCCTGTCTCTCAAGATGCTACCAGCTACGGGGCACGTGTCCCACCAGCATTGGCCACCACAGGGTCAACCTCCTCACGGCGTCCTCCACACACG
This sequence comes from Posidonia australis, assembly GCA_024699735.1. NCBI lineage: Eukaryota > Viridiplantae > Streptophyta > Magnoliopsida > Alismatales > Posidoniaceae > Posidonia > Posidonia australis. The sequence continues at coordinate 16,012 of JAMKQA010036944.1, read as the reverse complement.
GTGCTCAGGGGGGAGTGTCATACCTCCACACCCGATGACACCCGAGCATCAGTGCTCACAACGACAGCAGGAGTATCATACCTCCCCGTCATGCCACAAGACACCTCAACACATGGACCACAACCGTAGCCTTGGGACGACAGTCAAGGAGTCTCATACCTCCAGGATCCGACCCCCCTCAGCCTTAAGTATCTCGGCCCCAACCTCAACAGGGAGTCGCGCCCGACCACCCAAGAATGATGTCACATTCCCTGGTCCCGGCGACACAATCCCACACTGTCTTGGCCCACACATAGAAAACCAAGAAAACATTTTCCAAAACAGGCCAACTATTTCCATGAAATCCATTTCCAAAACCATTTTCATATCTTTGAAAATTCTTCCAAAACCTCGACAAAATAGCAAATCAGGTGTCCCAGGGGACCACCTCTAACGGCCCACAATTCCCCTCAATGGGGCAAAACACAGCAATCCAGAAAGCCCTTGGAAAACATATTTTTATAAACATATTTGGGCCTAAAATCGGCATGCCAGAAAATAGGTCCAGTATGCCGAAAATCCCTCGTTCGGTCGACTGAAATCTCCTGATTCGGGCAACGATCCAAAATCAGACGATTGAATTTCGACTAGAGGACCTAAACTGATAGAAAAATGGCATACCGAAATGGTTCGATATGCCGAATTCTGCGAAAAACAGAAAACGGCCCAAACCCTACAGTCTGAACTCGCCCCAACTGGGACCTCCGATCGGACCTCCTAAACAAGCAACAAAAATCTTGCATAAAACATATTATGTAGACCCTCGAGTCTACTCCAAATCCCAACAAACAAAACTAAAATCCATTCACCATGCATCAAGATATCAATATCGGGAAGGCAAATGGGTCAAAATGACCTAAATCGCACTAATCGCCATAAATATCACAATAAATTCCCAAAAATTCTAAAACATTAAATTTAGCCTAGATTACATGGATCCTAGGTGTTTCTACCATTTTACATGATTTCTACACAATAAATTGGAATTACTACATGAAAATGACCTCCGGTGACCACTAGTGAATCTGGCAAACTCCAGCAGCCCTGAACATCCTCCGACACTCCACGGCCCCAAGGACATTGCTCTGGAGCCTCCCGCACCGCCACGAGCCGTCGCGAGCCACCACCTTCCTTCTCCCACTCTCAGCTCTCTTTCTGATCACCCGCACCCACTCGTAAATGGAAGGAGGAGTGAAGAGGAGGAAGGAGAGAATGGAGAAGGAGAGGAGGGGGAAAGGAGGAAAGGGGGAAGGAAGGGGGGGATGGCTCGACTGGGTTCCGGTGGTCGGGGAGAGCTAGCCCCACGCACACATTAAATATGCGAGGGAGGAGGTTGCCTTACATCTGCCCGCCAACCTTCGGCACGTGCAAACCAACCAATCTTCGGCCACCCATCAGCCCAAGGCACGCACCAACAGCTCCTCGCACCAACCACCCAACCACCGTCCACAACCAATGGCCCATGAGCACGAGCCCACACGGACCCACACCCGGGCCCACAAGCATAGTGCCACAATGCACAGTGCCAAACCACGCATAGGGACACGCAAACAGAAGCCGACCCACGAGGCCTAAGCCCAAAAGCACAAAACCACACAATGGGCCTTAGAACAGTAGCACCCATTTAGGAATAAAATTCATAAAATGTAAATAATTACAAAATGAATTTTACAGGTGTTACAATTACACTAGGATTGTGCTGTGGCAGGATGTGTCTCATGAGTGTGGGAAGCATGAGGTGGACAATTGCCAAAATGCTATAGTGTATTGTGCCCCATGATATTACGTGGTGGGTTGTGACCTATGATGACACTATTCATGGATAGTGCTAGACACAGGTTTGCTTTTAAAAGGCTGAGAAGGATGGCATTGAGGGGAGGCATGCACTCAACAAAAGTGAGAAAGAGATAGAGGATGAGAATCCGAAGAGAGGGAGAGTTTGAAAGCTTGAGAGAAAGGGAGAGATTTTGAAAGAGAGTTTGAGGAGGAGGTTGCTGCCACTATCACTTGAGTTATCATGTTGCCACAGCTCGCCACTTCTACCACCGCTTGCTGCTACCACCATTACGTCATCAGGGGTCGCTATGGTAGTTGGGGTCGCAAATCATCAAGGTTGCTATGCCGCATGTTGTTGCCATCAAACGGATAACTGCAGACGAATCCTATAGTTGTTGCAAGGGCCAAGGCTAGAGCATCGATGAAAGGTACATGCTCTACCTAAGATCTCTTCAATTAATATTGCTTGATGTTGTGGTTGTGAGCTTAGGACTCCACATGAGGAATCCATTAACCATAGTTGAGATGACTATGTGTTGGGCTGCAAGAATCCAACTTCGTGAATTTTGATGTTGTAGCTTGAATAAAGAGTTTGTTCATGGATTTGTTAGTATTCCCTATGATTGTTGAAGATTTTCCTTGGTTTCTAGTGTTTTCCTAGTGCTTCACGTGTGTTTATAGGGCTTTTGGTTTTTCAGTCATGGGAATGGTACTCCCTGAGCTCTAGATTTTCCTTTGTGCAACTACTACATTGGAGGGAGTGTAGACACCCCAATTTTGCAGACACTTATTGGCAGATTCCTCTGAAAGGGTGAGTTTCGCTTGTGGCATGTTCAACAACTTTTCTCGAAACCTACCAAACCTCCCATGTTCACCTAAACCCTAAGCCTTCACCATACCACAAATCTAGAACCCTTGCATGGCCCAAATGTTCGAGGAATAGGCCCATGATCCGATAAACAGGCCCAACATTCAGTCTAGTGCGATTCCAATGCGTAAATCACAAGCATCCTTCACCAACAGTACAACTCAACATAACTTATGCTCATGAGGTTCTAGCGTGAAATGCTGATGATGTACCCTATGTCAGATTAATTCAGATAGAGGGATTCAATGGTCCTTCCACATGATGGATCACTTAATTCTTCATTACCATTGGCTTACATAGATCTAAGTGTGCACCCTAACATTATGGGACCATCACACCCCTATCCCAATACCTAAGTGCCAATCCTATCCCCTTAAATCAATCCTAGCCTTTCTATCTAAGGTTTTTAAGCACCAACGACCCTTATTCAGCACACTTCCCTATTTAAGTGGCATCCTCTCTGACGTAAAAGCTATCTCACTCTTGGCTCTCTAGGTCCTCTTGCTCTCGGTCTCTCTTGCTCTTGGCTCTCTCGATTCTCTTGCTCTCTTGGTCCTGCAACTCTTGATCTCTCTTGCTCTCTAACCTTACTCTCTCCGCTCACTTGCACTCTCAACCCTCTACATTAGCTTCCCTGCAAGACCATCCACTACACTAAACCACCCACTACATTGAGAGAATGAGAGCATCTGTTTAGCTGAGCATAGTCACACCACCCTTTGCTAGCCCCTCCGAGTGTGTGTGAGTAGCTTTATTGACCAAGCACAGTTTTCCACCGTCTACCACCTTGGATGTTAGCCATTGCTGACACAATTTCGGAGGAAACAACAGTGAGCTCTGTCGAACGAGAGAAAACATCACCTGCAGGTAAGCTTCTCCACCCTCAACGTAACACTGTAGTCATGTGGCCTATTAGCTTACTTGATTGGTCCGTGTTTCACACTGCTTGCCAGAGTTTTCTTTTCCATCACATTGCATGCATCGGTTACGTGTTTGTGGCTTTGAGTGAAGCGTGTGGCCGTTGAACTCAAATCGGACTTGTCACCACATTCTTTCCGTCGCACCCACTCACTGTGATGCCATCGCAACACCCACAGGCCCTCCATGCTGGTTGATTGTCCCTTTAATGATGGGTGACTATACAGATGCTGAGTCGAGTGGATGAGACATGGATTCTAGTTTTCCATCCTACATTGCATTCATGTTGCACCCCTTAGCCTCCCTTCCTTTCTCCTTACCTCGTCGTTGCGTTTTAGAGGTCACCAGCCTTCCCCATTATAGCGCCACGATCCCGGGCACACTACCATAACACAATATCAAGCATAATTACACTAATTACAGAAATATCAAATAACTGTAACTAAGGCTCACCTTCAGGATCACAATGTGCGGCTAAAAGCTCCAACTCCTGCACCGGAACTCGACTGCACGCAGTCTGCACTTGAGAACCAAAAAACACACGTCAGTGACATCTAAGTCACCCAGTACGCGCCCCAAAACATACAAACTACAAAACCTTGACAAAACCATAAATCTCATTTTTTCAAAGCTTGGTTTTCTCTTTTTGAAAAATCATCTTTTCTTTTATTAAACAATCTCTTGGGAATTCAATCCCAATCCATGCTTTTTCAAAAGCCATGTTTCCTTTTCTTTTCTCAAAACATTTGGAAATTCATTCCAAAACCACCTTTTCTTACAAAACATTCCTTTACATTCCTTTCAAAAACCTTTTGGAATTCATTTTTCCAAAACATTTCCAATTCCAATATTTTGGATTTCTTCCCAAAACACACTTTCAAATTCACATTTCTGACCATATCCAGCCTAAAACACAATGCCCCATTGGGCTCAAAACCAAATCATAAACACTTGCTAGCAACTGGTTAAAACATCATCATTTCTTTTCAGGATTTTAGGACCATTTCATCAGTTCAATCCTGACCAAATCACATTTCACTTTCTTTATTCATTTCCAATTTTCTTTACTGTTGTTACCTTGATCAGGGGTAACCAGGCACGCAAGCAGTAGGCGAGGACATCCTTCCCCTACCTTCCTACACTGCCGCGATGAAATTCCCCATGTGGGATGTCACCGCCCCGGCCAATCGGCCTCAATTTCATTTTTATAAGTGCAAGGGGATATGTCTCTGTTTGACGCCCTAGTCGGTGACCCGAACAACTAGGTCCAATGACCCAGGCTCACTCTACACTGTCGGTGACCCGAACAACTAGGCTCAAAAGCCAAGGCTCAGCATACACCGCTACGAGCTTGGTGACCCGAACAACTAGGTACAATGACCCTGGCTCAGCCTACACCGTCGGTGACCCGAACAACTAGATATGAAAACCCAGGCTCAGCCTACACCACTATGAGCTCAGCAACCACATTATCAGTGTTTCATTTCAAAACCATTTTTCATTTCGTTCCATTCTTCTCATTGCAGGACTCTATTTCCTTGCAACACTTGACCCTCAACTAGGGTCCCAACTCAAGCCATGAAAACCATACTTAAAGTCAAAAATTGGGTCTCATGCCCAAAACCACATAAAACCATCTTTTTCATTCATTAATAGGGTCTAAAACCCCAAAACCACACCCAAATCAATTTGTTTGGGGTTCCTCATGCGTCCATGTCATTACATAGGGAAACATCATTCATATAAACCCACCAGACCATTAAAACCATTTAACATTCATTAAAATTCACATTTTTACATCCCAAGTTCAGGGCAAAAACAGCATACCGAATTTTCAATTTGGTATTCCAAAATTCCCTATTTCGGTATACCAAAAATTTTTGGTATGCCGAAACCCCCTGTTTCGGTCAACTGGGTGTTTTCAGTCTGCCGAAATCAGGTATCTGGCTTAATCTGTTAGGATTTCGGCATACCGAATTCCTCACAGACAGGGCACACCCCTGTTTCGCAGTGGCGGAATTCGCCCAAAGTGCACATACACCAACAATTTCCATAAAATCATGGGGTGTAGACCCTCAAGTCTACTTCAAAACCCCTCAAACCATTCATGATTCCATCAACCAAGCAATTCAAACAAAAATCAAAAGGGGAAGGGACTCAAGAACAACTACTATAGCCTTCAACCCCAAAATCACATTTTCCACACAAACATCAATCCAAACCGCATGATCTCTACATTCTCATGCTATACATCACATTCCCATTCATTTCATGATTTTTCTACAATTTAACATGCATTATCTTGATTTTCCATGCCATTTACCTACTGTTAACAAAACGCTAAACAGAGGGAGAGGAAGGAGTCGCGTACCTGGCTCAGCCCACCGGCAACCCTTACCACACTCCAGCAAGCCTCCTCTCGCCCCGGCGAAGCCTCCTCACACCGGAGGAACACCACGAGCGGCTCACACCACCTCCTCGGTTGCGTCCGCTCCTCTTTCTCTTCTCCTCTCTCGGTCACCTTCTCCTCTCTCGTACGCCTCAGCCTCCCTTTATCCTCCTTCCCACTCATGTTGCGCTGGCCGCCCATCGCGTCGGAAGAGACGGCGAGGCACGGACTGGCGTTGTTGGTGGCACAGGTCGGAGAGGGGAAGGAAGGAGACGAAAAATGGTGCAGGGTCATGGGAGGAAAGGAAAAAAAAGGAGAAAAAGAAGGAAAAGAAAGGAAGAAAAGACAGGCACGTGAACCAAGGCGACTGTGCATCCTCAAATCAGACTCCACATTGGTCCCAAATCACAAACAGGCACACAGACAACCAACCACAAGCTCACACAAACAAGAAACAATAGATTATCCATTAATAAACCATTTAAACAATATCACAATTAATTGCATGGTTTACAAATAAAAATGGATAATCAGGCCCAAATGTTACACCCATAGCCAACAAACCCAACACAGACCTGCTACATGCAAACGAAGGTGGGAGGGACCATCCATTGCATCCCATCGAGTTTTATCTAATCCATTGTGTTCTCTGATGTGTACTCGTGCTTCGTCGATGCTTGTATGCCTTTAATCAATGATTTCTTGCTGTAATATTGACAATGAAGTTGTTGTCTAAGACAATAAAATTTGGAGCGTGACTTCTAAGTGGATCGATATCGCATAATTGTCCAACATGATGATACAACACGAAAACCCAAAGTACAGACAGTGTTACAGAGCATTTGTTTATCTATTTTGTCGGTTTTCCTTGGGTTTCTCGCTTACTGATTTAACCCACCTACATGTCTTCTACATCATGGCATGACATCAAGCATATCGCCTAAGGGCATGCATTATTTGGCATTCAAATGTCTACATTAGCCACATTTGCAAGTAGACTAAGCCAAGAAAGACTTATTCGCCAGGCATATGGGGGTGCCTAACACCTTCCCCAAGCGTAATAGGAGTCGTTACCCTTTCTTTGGCACGCAATGATCAACATGTTGCATCCTTATGGCATTGGTTTTCGCATTTGCATATTTGTATCACTTTTGTCGCAATTTCCCTTTGCATTCAGTTTTCCTCATCTTTTGATTTTAATAGACTAGGTGGTGAGTCCATATTTTCCTTATCCTTTAGTATTTCATTTTTTCTTAATTCGGTGTTTCGAGTCAAGTGTCCTTCCTTGAATTCACTATTTTTACTGTGACCTTATTGGTTCATGAGTACGGCTTTCACACCGAACCTACTAATCGCTAGTCACCGACATGGTCATATGAATTGGCGACTCCACTAGGGACATCAGACATTGCCTTTTGTTTTGGCTTTTATTCGCTTGCTTTGGCTTTTCACTTGCTTGTTTGCTTGACTTCCCTTGCCTTGCTTGCCCTTTTTAGCATTGTTTATGCCTTATCTTTGCTTGATGATAGTACATGCCCTTTGCCTGGTGGTTGTTTTCTTTCACACACTTGCTATGCAACTGCACTTACATATACTCTATCACCTGCCTTTTGATGTGTTGGATGTTTTCCTCTTCACCATTATGTTAGCACAACACTCACACATACCATGGTCATGCCTTTGGTATGCTTGCTTGCGTACCTCGATTCGATGTTTCCTTCCCATTTTGCATTTTTCCATGCGTAGGAGAGTAGAGATGTGTTTGCCTCCCCTCCTGCTCTAATATGAAAAACATAACCACAGAAAAACAACCAATAAGGCACAACTAGAGGCAAATCCATACTTTTCCCTTGGCTTAATCAAATGCAAGTAAAAACATACTAAGCATACTTGCATGATTGATCATATAGGTGCATGCATCTTCTCCTCTCTAGAGTCCACCCACTTAATATGAGAAGGACAGTTCTGGTTGCCCATTCTATGACTTCGATGTGGGACGTAATGCCAGTCTGTCTCCCTTATCTAGGGTCGTGTTGGTGTTAGTAAAGTGTATAACTCCTTGCTACTGTAGGCATTGAGGCCTCCAATACACCACCATTCGCCACCTGAGCACTGTCCAGGAAAGGAATGAAACCTTGCTTTCTATCCTGAGTCAGAGACTCGCATACCCTTGAGAGAGTCTAGAGTAGTAGCCTACTAGGACACACTTGGCTAGTGAGAGAGCGCATTTTACAAGCATTCATGTGCTTGTTTGTCATTCATGCCACCATAATAACATTTGCATTCTATTGTTTTCCTTCTTCCCTTGGGTTTTGACGCCTATTTGCTGCCTTTGCTACAGGTCCACGTGCGAGTTCCTTAGTCAAAGCTCGTGTGTTCCTTTTGTTGACTCCCTTCTGTGCCACTTTCTCAGCTATCCTTTCTCGAGTTCTTCGTCGCTGCCAACAATAGCTCATCGTAGGATTTGTCCCCCAACCTACTATCGTAGCTCCACTCGTACTTGCTCACAGTTAGCCACAACTTAATGCATTAGTGAGCCTCATCTCACTACTTCTCTAGCGGAGATCCCAATTTTAGTCCCACCTTCCCTCATTTTGACCTCGGTTGCTCCCTCCTCTCCTATAACGACCTAATTTTAGAAGTGGTGTTTTGGCCAAATATTTTAATGGAGTTCTGGATCGTTAGACGCTGGGTCACCTACGTTTATTGGGAAATGCAGCTTTTGTAGTGTCTTATGCTTGGATTAGTGGGTTTCTAGCCTTTTTGGTGTGGTGTGGTTCGGGTGCTATGTCGGCCCTTGTGGGAGTTTTAAGAGTTTGCTCTGTACTTTGGTGGTGGATCTCAGTTTACACGAGTCATGTGGACGTGAAAGGTCACGTGGTTGGGTCATATGTCATGGCTTTCTTTCTCTATTTCTTTCTTTTCCTTCTTTCCTTCTTTTCTTTCTTTTCTTTTCTTTTCTCCTTTTCTCTCTTTTTGTCTCTCCTCCCACTTGCCCCACTTGTGAGAGGGAGATGAGGGATAGATTTGAAAGAGGGAGAGATGAGGGAGGGAGATCAGAGAGAGGGAGATGAGAGAAATGAGAGAGAGAGAGAGTGCTTGGAGTCGTTGTGCCACTACTGTTGAACCTGTCACTACCGCACCACTTTCGTGAGGAGGAGGAGGAGAGGAGCTACTCGTGGCCGGAGAGGAGGGAGGCATGCCTCCGTTTGTCACTCATCATCACCACGCCTTCGGTGGAGGTACACACCCCTTAGGCTTCCTTTTAATTTCCAATTTGATGTCTAGGGGCATGATAGTGTGAATTGTATGTGTGGGGATGCTTGAAATGTGTTTGGGAATTTTTGAGGATTTATTGTGGAATTTATGGCGATGAATGTGTTGTTGTGTGGTTTTGGATTTTCTACACTCCCTGGCTTTTCGATTTTATTTTGGGAGCTATGCTTATTGGATTCTAGTTTTGTCTGTGAAGTTTTGGAGTAAACTCAAGGGTCTAGAATATATATTTTGGGTGGAATTTTTGTTGGTTGTTTTGCAAGCCCCCTAGCTCCCACTTTGGGTAGATTTTTGGGTTCTCTAGTTTAGGGCTTTCTAGTTTCTAAGTATTTGCCTAGGGCGGAGGCCATACGTGCGGACCATATGCACGGGTTCAGCAAGGGTTCCTGGCCTCTAGCTCAGGAGCCTGCTTTCTAGCGAAATGCCTGGGCCACGGGCCGATTGTACAGCCCACATGTATGGGTTGGCCAGGCCCATTTTCGTGGGCTTTCTCCCAGATTTTCAGGTTATTGGGTGTTGTTAGCTAGAGCCAATACCTTGTAGGCAATTCTGGAATGTAAATGATTAGGATAATCATTAGAATAGTCTAGGGTTTGCCTAAAATGAATTAGCAAGATTCCACCTCAGGTGTGGGTAGAATAAAAGATGAAATGATTTAGAAATAATAGATTCTTTTTCCAAATGGTTTAGACTGGACTTTAAAAATAATGATAGTATCCCTAGGTCTAGAGTTTGTATGGTTTGTGTGGTGCACTAAATGGAGTATTCAGTGGCATTGTTCCAGGTATTTGAGTTGACCTGGCTATGCTCCCAAGGGACATGAGTCAGTAGGTGTCCTACACTTGGTGCCAAAACGTATAGTTCTGGTTGTGTTTGCTTTGCTATGCTGTCTTCTAGGTGGGTTTGACACTTAGACGACGTTTTTGTTAGTGCTTTCATGGGTTGTGCCCATGAGTTGAGCATGGTGCTCGTCAATCCAAACACTCCCAAGGTGTTTTTGCCTAGGCCTGATAGGAGAGCTGTCAAGGCTATGTCTTGTTTGTGGTTTCTCGGCCTTTGGTTTCCGTGCCGCTGCTGGGCACAATGTTTCTTGAGTTTTAAAGGATATTTAATGGTTTTTGAAAAGGTTTTCCAAAAAGAGTATTTTGGGAAGAGAAAAGTACAGATCTGAAAATGGTTTTGGAAAGAGTTTTTTGGTGCTTTCTATTTATGTTAGGGCCGAGATACCTGAGGCTAAGGTTAGTTGGGTCTTGGAGGTATGACACTCCTCGATTGACCTTTCGAGGCTAGAGTTGTGGTCCACGGGTTGAGGTATTTTGTGGCACGACAGAGAGGTATGATATTCCTGCTGTCGCTTTGAGCACTGAGGCTCAGGTGTTATTGGGTGTGGAGGTATGAGACTCATTCTTGAGCATAGTGTGGAGGACGTCATGAGGAGGCGTACCCTGTGGTGGCCAGTGTAGGTGGGACACGCACCCCGTAGTTGGTAGCATCTTGAGAGACAGGGCTAACTTCCCACGAGGGGATGGCTTTGTGAAGGTTCTCTAAGTAGGAGAATCATGAGACGAAGTGGCTCCTGCACAGGGTGGCATGTCGTGGTGGTGCAGACGCCATGGTCGCCAATCGGTGGACTGCTTGTGGCCAATGTTGTCTTCTTGGCGTTGGGCAGTTCGATACACTGTCTGTGCTTGTGTTTGTGTTTTGTGCGGATCCTGGTTCACGAAATCAGGCACTGGGCCTATTGGAGGTCGTGGTTTTGGCGACTATTGAGGCGCAGTGTTTTGGAAGCAGCAGCTCCGTGGTTTGGGAGCAGAGACTCTGTGGCTTGGTGTTGTGCTTAGGTCCAGAGGGGACCATGTTGTGTAAAGCAGAGTCTCTGTAGTTGTGCTTTGGTGTGTTTTTGGGCTTGAGATGGCGAGAGTAGCCTTCTTAGGCATGCATAAAAGGTTTTAAAAGTGCACGCACATGGTTTTGAAAAGAAAAAGAAAAGAATGGCTTTAAAGGCACAATCTTGTGATTTTGTGGCCTATCGGGCAGTGGTAAACTGCCTGGTTTGGTATTGCGGCATCTGAGAGGAATGCTAGTGGTTGTGTGCTGGGCATCGGTAGATTGTCCTCTTGGTTTGGCAACATTCGAGTGTAATGCCTGTGCTTGGCTGCCCTCAGCATAGGTTGCAGAGTTGTAAGTGGGGTGCATGCTAGGTGATCGTTGAGTGGTCACTCACGTGTGCTTTGTTTTGCATGTGTTTTGGCAGGTGCAGGTTAGTAACTGTTGATTGCTAGTGCATATAGGCGGAGTCACACCGCCACACATCAAATATCCTGGTGAGTGTTAGTTTAGTTTTATTTCTATTGTTTAGTGGTTTTATTTTACTGTTGAGAGTACTTAGCCTTAGATGCATTATTAATGTAATTGTTGGTTAATAATAAAGATAAAACAAATAATTAAATGAAAATCTGTAGCTAGATTTAGTGGTAGCGACTTGAGGGTCATTACTTCTCCTCATGATTATCGTTTCCAAGTGCATGAGGCCTCTCTCCCTCTTGTTAGGGGACATTGGTAGACCATAGTCGTTCTAGAGCCCATCACCTAGTCTGTCACGGTGACTATCACTTGAGCTCCGAAGATGCCAGTGTCTTTCTCTCTCCAAAGCTCTATTACCTTTGACACCCAGCCTATTGTGGCAGCTTCTCTGATAGGTTCTCTATCTTCTAGACAGTCTGGTTTGCAACTGCCATTTGCGTCTATCCCATTCTTGCTCCCACCCTCGGTGTTTCTGCCAACAAGTCTCCGACCATGTAGGCCCAGCATCTCCTAGCCCTCGCCTAGAAGCTATAGGGCATGGCCATTTCGCTTGACCTTACTTTAGCCCCATCTGCTCTAGCTCTCGAGGTTCCTTTGCAACTTGTTGTTGTGCTTCAAGTTGCACCCACTGCACCTCCACCTTTAGCATCACTGCACCTCCTCACTACTCCAGTGATGGGGGTGTCGACTTTGCCTCTTGCACTACCACATCACTATCGACAGCATGCTACTCCATCCTCTGGTGGCCAGCCTTTTGGTCTAGTTGGAGCGCAACATTCTCCTAGTTTGTTGCCTAGAGTCATATCGATGCAACAACTGCTACTCCAACACTCTTCACCCTACATAGCACAACACGTCCTCTATTCTTCTCCCTTGCATCAAACACAGGCTTCAGAGTTCATGCCATAGCACTCAACACCCATGCATGAGTACATCGCTCATCATGCCACAACACTAGGTGGTGTGATGATGGATCCGAAGGAGCACCTCAGTGCAACCAACATGACATACATGGGACCTACCCCAGCTGCACCTTCCTCAACAGCAGTGACCCCAGACGATCTTCTTACAAGGATGAGTGATCTAGAAAGAGCACTACTTGTAGTGCACAATGGGGATCTCCAGTCTTACCAATTCTTGGACCTCTGTTACTTTCTTAAGGCGACACTCCTGCCAAATTTCCATATCCTGGATTTTGAAAAATATAATGGTAAAGGCTACCCCATTTTCCATCTCAGGGTGTATTACAGAGACCTCGCTCAGCTCTAAACTGATGAAAGGCTACTCATCAGCCTATTCTAGAAGAGTCTCATTAGTCCTGCTTTGAAGTGGTTCACTTCTCTTAACATGGCCGCAATCAAGACTTGGAATGACCTTAGCCAGGCATTCCTGGAACAATATTCCTTTAACTTGGACCTGGTCCAAAAGCGTGAGGATCTATCCACAACTAGACAAAAGGCCCACGAGTTGTTCGAGGAGTACGTCAGGCATTGGCGTGCCCTTGCTTAACAAGTTTAGGATAGACCCTCTAAACAAGAGTCTATAGAAATGATTATTTGTGGAGCACAGCCAGCTATCAAGGCTCTGTTAAGCATTCAGCTCATCACCACCTTTGCATCCTTGATTTGAGCTAGCACTTGTGTGGACAATTCACTGCGTAGCAATAGTTTTCCTACACTTATAGCATTTGCCAAGCAGGCTACCACATCTAGCCATAACGTCGCCAACAACAACAACAACAACTCCAACGCCAACTACACCAAGAGGAGGAATCCTCCCATGAATGCCATTGCATATATCGGATCCCCTGCTACACCTGCTAATGTGGTAAGCCCACCAGCTTAGAATCAGCTAGTAGAAGCACCAGTTCCTAGGACACCACTCACTCCACATATCACAACCACTAGTAAACCAGTGTATCCTGTCGCACTAGTGAGGCAAGGACAACGCCAAGGACAGAGACAGCCTTGACGCGTTGAGCAAGACCACACTCCATTAGTCAATCCTCTAAGCACGGTCCTTGCTAAGGTCATGTCACTCCTGAAACTTCTAGAGGTTCACCCATCGCTAAATCTGCTTCTATCATGGTACAAAGTGAACCTATATTGTAGTTTTCATTGGGTCGCGGGACATTCCACTAATAACTGCTTCACGTTGTTGAACACTATACAGGACTTGATTGAACGAAAGGTCATCATCATCAACACACAAGAAGCAAATTCTATGCTAGCACCAACACTAGCATTAGCACCAACATAAGCACCAATACACCCCAACATAGTTAGCCAGCCCCTACCCGATCATTCGAGTTCAGGAGCAGTAGGAACATCAGAGTCCACTCTCTCTTTCCTACCAGGTCTGCCACATATGTAGTGGACCCTTTTGATATGATCCATGATGTTTCTACTCCTTTTCTATCTTAGCTTTATCAGTGTTTTCTTGTAGGCTCAAGATCAACGATCAATATGATCCAACTGACCACCAAGCTAGGGCACGTGGCCATGCAATTCACCATGCAATCTCCACCATCCACACCATTTTGCCTGTTAGCACAACCCAAGTTAGAGCCCACTCAGTCTACCCAACTGTCAAACCATCTAGTAATCTCCTCAATGGATCTACCTGCAGCTCAACTAGAGTTGACAGCTCACACATTCGTGGTCATTAACATGACCCGAGATACCCATTGTCTACCCTACAGTTACGTGACATAAATGTGTGCGGAAATCATGAGATTGGGTAGGGTGTATAAGCCTTAAGCCCTAGCACCCAAACCTAGTTGCATAATGCCTATTCGACCACAACTAGAAAGTTAGCCCACAAAGCTTGCTACAAAATAGGTTCCTATCAAATCCACCATAACCACCACCAACATGAAGGACCAACCCATAGTAGTTATAACCTCCCAGCTTAAGAAGGTCAAAGTCGATATGTCTATCTGGGACCTTATCCACACGTTTACTAAGCATAGGAAAGCCTTCCTTAGAATATTCCAAGCCGCACAAGTCTCCTCTACTATAGAACCCACAGCCCTAGAGTTTCTGTATTCCCCTCGCATTGGTGGATATAGGAGTAGGATTAAACGTTTGCATTTTGTGCATTGTAAGCAAAATCAAATTCAAATCTGAGGACATTACTCCATTAGTAAAGGGGATGACGACCTTTGACAACACTCATCATGATACTCTAGGGATCTTTTTTATTCCCATTGTTATCAATCTAGCTGAGTTCAATGTAGAATTCTACATCATTGATCCTGAGCTTACCTTCAATCTCCTACTTGGGCACCCTTGGTTGCACAAGCATGGTCAAGTTCTGCTAGGGCAACAGTATTGTTGTCGTCATGGCAGAGAACTTCGATAAAGAAAGGGTTGAGGCTGTCTCCTCTGTTACTTTCTAGACTGTCCACTTCGACCCCAAGCCCTCAAACATTTTGTACCATGTTAATTGATTCAAACCAGTTAACTACATTCCTGATCTCAAATGTGCCAGTTATCTAGCCATTCATAGCAACCCATTCTTGATGGTCGAAAAACCTTTATCGTCAATGGGGCTATGAGAAAGGAACACCTCTCGGGCGGTATAGCCAACGAATTGCCGAATCCATCACCAAAAAAGAGAAAAGAGAATTCGAAGGACTTGGATACGAGTGGCAACCCCAAGGAGATGGATTCTAGCACTCGCTGTAGACACCCCGATTTTACAGTCACTTGGCAGCAGGCTCCTCTGGAAGATGCTCTGGTTGCAACAATCACTCCTAAACCCTAACTCCATAGAACCCTAAGCCCACTTAGGCCCATAAAGCCCACTAGACCCACACTAGGCCCATAAAGCCCATTAGATCCACACTAGGCCCATAAAGCCCACTAACCCACTCAAGCACACTAAGCCCACTCTAGGCCCACACAAACCCACTAGGCCTACATAAGCCCACTCTAACTTAATCCAAGCAAAAATCATTAATTAAAACCAAAAATAAACAAAATTCACCTAAATCCACTTAAAATTCTAATTAATTAATTAAAACCGTAATTAAAAACCAAATTAACAAAATTCAGCTAAAACACTTAAAATCCAAAAATCAAGTAAAACCCTAATTAAAATCAAAATAAAGCAAAATCCACCTAAAAACATTTAAAATCCAAATTAATTAAGTGAAAACCCTAATTAAAATAAAAATCAAGCAGAATCCACTTAAAAACATTTAAAATCCAAATTAATCAAGTAAAAACCCTAATTAAAGTCAAAATCAAATAAAATCCATTTTAAAACCACTTTAATCCATTAAATTTCAAAGAAAACCTAAATTAAACTCAAAAAACCCTAAAAAAACCCTAAAGTCAATTAATTAAGTTAAAAAACCCTAATTCAAACTCAAGAATTTAATTAAAATCCAAAAAACCCTAATTAAATTAAAAACCATGTTTAAAATCTAAAAATTA
>JAMKQA010036943.1:0-27728 GCA_024699735.1 Posidonia australis | reverse complement strand
CCGCCCCCCCAGCTTGAAAAAGTATGAGAGGAGAGAAATCAAGGAGGGATCACAAACCAAAGCAACCAGAGGAAGCTTAGATTAATGAGGAGGCTCAGAGAGGAGAAAAATCAAAGCTCAGGCCAGCTCCGGCCACGTCATTGGCGAGCTCCGGTGGCCCCCTCCATTGCCAGCTCATGTATGCCTCGATTAGAGCTCAATTTCCTTCCATTTTTGTTCCCTAGGTCCTCCTCAATCTCCCTGAGGTAGCTTCCTTGGCTGGAATTAGGTTTTTTATGGGTTGTCAGACTCGATTTTTCAGCAGGAGAGGTGGGGGCACGAATCTTGTGAGCGATTCGTGCCCTAGTGAGTGTAGATTGGTTGGTCTAGGTCTCTTCATTCTCCTCCTACACTTTGGAAGCCGTTCCTCCACCCCGAAAGCCACTGGAAGTGAGCCGCCGAATGCAGCGTCACCGTCACCGGAGAAGACAACCCCTGGAAGGAGTCGATCGAGAGCCTCCTACCTCGCAGCTCCCCTTAGACCATTGGGACACATTCCTCTTCCCTCCCTTTGGACTCTGGAAGCCACAAGACCCTGCATTGAGCCCTGATCACGCCCTGCAGACACCGTCACCGGAGTCGACACAGAGCTTGATCGGGAGGAGGAAAAGCAACACCATTCCAGCCTCTAAGCAATGGGAAATGCTCCCCTCCGCACCGTTGAGCTTCCAGAAGCCTAGAACTGCCGCGTCGTTGCCTTCAGTTGCCCTTTCTTCCTTGAGACCGTCACCGGAGTCACGACGCCAACAAGGGAGGTGGGAGGAGACCTCTGACCATTGGCCACAAGATCGGAGCCACTGGATCTGTCCCCTTTTCTTCTCTTGCTCACAGAGTGCTTGGATGCTAGATCAGGCATTGGGGAAGCCTTGAATGACTTCCTAGATGGCCATTGATGGTGAGATACCGTCGCCGATAGTCGTCGATCCTTTTAAAAAAAAAAAAACTTCTTTTATAATAACTTCACTTCTTTTCTTTTGTTTGCATTTATGTCCTTTTATTTATCATTTAAGTCCCTACATTAGTTTTTTAATCATTTTAATACTGTTTTGTTTTGTAAAATTGCATTGTTATCTTTGTAAATTTCTTTTAATATTTCACAGGCTTTAAATTTTGACACAAAACGCTTTGATTTAGTTTTCATTCATTTTAAGTCCGTAATTTGCACAAAAAACCTTGAACTTCATTAAAATTGTTTTGAATGCATGATTTTATGGTACAATTGCAAATCTAACCCTATG
This sequence comes from Posidonia australis, assembly GCA_024699735.1. Lineage (NCBI taxonomy): Eukaryota > Viridiplantae > Streptophyta > Magnoliopsida > Alismatales > Posidoniaceae > Posidonia > Posidonia australis. The sequence continues at coordinate 26,451 of JAMKQA010036943.1, read as the reverse complement.
GATTCAAATTTTTATTCAAATGTGCACAGAATTTCATTTTAAACCCTAAACTTCACTAAATTTACACAGAATGCATGTTTTTTATGCATATTTGCAAATCAGTCCTTGGAAATTCATGTTTTCATTATAAGTCCACTATTTTGCACATTTAACCTTGAATTTCTTTAAAATTACACTAAGCACATGTTTTGTTGGCAAAATTATAGATTAGTCCATAGGAATCCTAATTTTATCAAAAAATGCATAGTTTTGCACATTAAACCCCCAACTTCCTTAAAATTGCTTAAAATGTGTTTCCTTTAACATTTTTTGCTGATTTAGCCTTGGAATCTCAGCCTTACTCAAGGCATGTAATTTTTGCACAAAGACCCTTGGAAATTTACATATTTCACCCATGCTTTCATTTTGTATATTTTGTTACCCCTTTTTTCATGCATATATTCTCATGCTTACTCTCTTGCATCATGCATGCATTTCAAACTTCGTTTTCACATTATTTCCCAGATTTCTTCTGATTTTCATGATTTTGAGTTGACATGGATTTTCATCACCCAAGGGCGTACATTAACAAGCTTGACAATGCCGACATTGACCCGAATGAGGATTATTTTCTCCCATTTGATTTTCTCAAATTTCTTAAGTTTCCGTTGTTTTCTGTGACACTTCCAGAATTTTCCTATTTTCACGATTTTCCTCATCGTCCAAAGGCATACAGTAAAGTGGCATTTTCAATGCCTACATTGTTCCTTGGATTATTTTCATTATTATTTCTTTGTATTCATTTCTTCTCTTTGATTTGGCATGTTTTCGCATTCATCTTAGGCATGTGCATCTTAGGCATGGACTCTACTGGGGATAACTAGATTCTGGCTTTCGTTGTGGTTTTCTTGCTTGCCTTTGTTCTGTACACTTTGTTTTTGTTTGCTTGTTCTATTTGTTTGTACATATTTGACTGTACATGCCTTCTTACACTATCGCTATGCCACCACACACGCACATGACTTGATTCATGCCTTTTGTTATGATGCTTGCTTTTCTTCACTTACCTCTGAGCACTACACTAGCACAAGCCATGCTTATGCCTTTTGCTTGTTGGTTGAGTGTTTAGATGCCATGATTGTGTGTTTTCTTCCCCTTTTTTTTGTATTTGCCATGATTAGGAGAGTAGAGACATTGTTTCCTCCCTTCCTGGTTAAAATAAAACACAAAAACTCTGACAAACAAATAATAAGGCATAACTAGAGACAAATGCTCACAATCCCCTTGGCTTAATAAAACGCATGTAAAAGACACAAAAGCATATTGCATGATTGATCATATAGGGCATGCATCTTCTCCTCTGAGTCCACCTACAGTTTGCGAAGGACAATTCTGGTAATCTGTTCTATTGCTTTGGCGTAGGATGTATTGCTAGTTTGTCCCCCTTGTCTAGGGTTGTGTCGGTGTTAGTAGAGGGTACAACTCCATGCTACTGCTGGAGATGAGGCCACTAACGCACCACCCGTTCATTGCCTACGCTTTGGTCAGGATTTAGAATGAGAACCTTACTTTTCTGATCAGAGTCAAAACCTAAACCCTTGAGTGCGTCCCATGTGGTCAACCCCATGCGGGACATGCATGGTGGGAGAGCACATATTAGTAGCATTCATGTGCATGTGTGCCATTCATACCATCCTAATGGACAATTGCATAGCTCACTTGTTTCTTCTATTGTTTTGCCTTTTCTTCTTCACTAACACATTAGGTTTTTTTTCCTCTGTCAGGTATAGAGTGTTGTGTGCGAGTTCCTAGGCTAGAGCCCAGGAGTTCCTTTCTGTGACCCCAGTCTTAAGGCATTGTTCTCCACTGTCTTTCCCTAGGCTATCTGTCACATCCGATGATAGCTCCTCGTAGGTGTCGTCCTCCAATTTGCAATCACAGTCTCATCCTTACCCGTTCGTGGTCCATGATGGTCCAGTGAGCCTTAGAGACCTTTGTACCAGCTGCTCCAGAGGGGATCCCTATTTTTGCCCCTCCTTCCTCCTTTACTTTGACATTTGTCACTTCGCTTGCACTCCATGACAACCACTTCCAGGCACATGCCTTGCCGTGGCATTTGTAGGAGCTCCCGTTATGCCGGTAAGTGTGGTGAGCTTGCCAACATAGAGTCAGGTAGTCTACACCCCTGCACCTAGGGCACCACGCACATCACGAATCACCACCATCGCTTAGCTAGTCTACCATCCCACATCGGCAAGGCAAGGGCACAACCTAGGACCAAGATGACCTCAACGACCCAAGAGAGATTACACTCCTTTGGTTGAGCCATTGAGTGTCGTGTTTCCCAAGGTTGCGTCACTCTAGAGGCTTCTAGAAGTCTGCCTACCACCGAACCCACTTTCGTAGTGGTTTAAAGCAGATTTAATCTGCAATTACCGTAAAGTCACGGGGCACTCTCTGGATAACTGTTTTACACTCCGAGATGTGATTCAGGACTTGATTGACCATAAGGTCATCATTATCAACACATAGGAGGTAGAGTCTGTGCCCACTGCACGGACACCACATTCCTCTACATCTACACATAGCAATATAGTCAACCGACCCTTGCCTGAGGATGCACCATGAACTTTAGGAGTTCATCTTCTTTCTTCTGACGAGGCTGCACCTTCACAGTTTGACCCTTCTCTTCTCATTCATGACATCTCAGATCCTTTTCCTTATCAACTCAGCCAGTCGTTTATTAAAGTTACTAGTTCTGTAATCAATATGATCTAGTTAACTGCCAGACCGAGGCGCACAGCCACAAAACCTACCATGCAATCCACTTCATCATCAGTCAGTTTGCGAACCAAGTCGAAACATGACCTGATTCACCAGACGCCAATACTCACTTCACCAACTCAGGTCCCAGTGGAATTGAAGGCCAATGCTCCTGTAGTCGTTAACTTGACACAGGATACTCACCGTATGCCTTACAGTTACGCCACAGAAACATGTGCTGAGGTAATGCGGTCAGGACGGGTGTACAAGGCCTTAGTTCCTGCAAACAAGCCCAACTAGCCAACAACTTCGTCATCCCAACCAAGGAGCTAGATTCCAAATCATATTCCTGAAGAAGTAATCCCAAGAACTAACCCCACCACTACCAAGATGGACCCACCTGTAGTTGACATCACGGCCCAACTAAAAGAAAGTTAAAGCAGATATTTCCATTTGAGATCTAATCCATATATCGGTAGAACATCAGGAGGCCTTTCTCTGAGTTTTCCAAGCCACCCATGTTTCCCCAATAATACAACCGTCGGCCTTAGTAAGCATGGTAGGAATGATAGCTACACCGCAGGTGATCTCCTTCTCTAGTTCAGAACTAGCCCCAACAGGGACCAATCACAGTCAACCCCTGTTCATCACAGTGCAATACCAGAATTTCCACATTCCTCTTACTTTGGTGGATAATGGCGCTGGTTTAAATGTCTACCCTTTGCGAACTGCAAATCGGGTCGGGTTTAAATCTGAAGACATTACCCCAGCCATGAAAGGAATGACGGCATTGGACAACACGCACCATGATGCTTTAGGGATTTTGATCATTCCTCTGATCATTGGTCCTACCCATTTCGAGGTTAAGTTTTATGTTGTTGACCTTGAGCCATCATTCAATCTCCTGCTTGGGTGCCCTTGGCTCCACAAGCACTAGGTTATCCCCTTGACTCTTCATCGAATGATTTAGTTCTGTTGGAACAACGACATCGTTGTTGTAATGGTGGACATTCTTGAAAAGGAGAAGGTTGAGGCAGTCTCTTCTGTATCTCTTCAAACCGTCCATTTTGATCCCAAGCCTTCTGATGTGCTATACCGTGTTGATTGCTATGAGTCGGTCAATTTCATTCCGATTCTCGAGCATGCTTGTCATTTGGTTGCTTTTGGCAATCCCTTCATGATGGTCGAGAATCTGTGTTAGATGTAGGGGTACGAGAAAGGAACACCCCTTGGGTTGAATGCCCAAGGAATTGCCGTTGAGAAAAGACGAGAGTTCGATGGACTGGAATACGAATGAAAACTGCAGGATGGATTCTTGAAGCTTCGTAAGTTCCGAAAGCTCGTTATTCCACGGGGTTTAACTAACTTTGTTAGTGTAGGATTGCTAGATCCCAATCAGAGTCTTGTTCTTGCAGCGTCTAAACAGAGTGAACTAATCAGCAAATTAGAGAGGGTATGTGTTGAGGAGTACTACTCTGAGGAAGAGGTTGTGTATTGTATAATAGATTCGACATTGTCCTTTCCACCACGGACAACTGTGCTAGCATTTCCACCTCCAGAGTCAGCCGATGGTCTTCCTACAAATCTTGTTGCAGTCTCCGTTTCAACAGGAACAGTTTCAGCCACTGTTTCATTGCCATATCAGTTAGCTTTGATGGGATTATAGTCAAGTTAGCTTGACTCATCGCCTAAAATACGAGAAACTACCTGTGCATATTATGTGGATTTTGCTTTTGATGAAGATGAGGTAGATGCTATAGTAGCACAAGTTGACAGCATGCTTAGTGATTTCGAAGTTCTATTTCAGGAGCAGTTGGCGGCACTAGCAGAAGACACACAGAGTGAACTCAAGCATAGAAAGGGAAAAGTGGTAATGTCGGAGTACATTGCAGAACAGACAATTTCATAGGGTTAGTCCACTATCATGGCCCTAGAAGAGGACAGATCACTGAATGCTAGACCAGAGGAGTTTATCTCCTATTAGCCGAGAGGTGGGTCTAGGTGGTACTATCAGACTTGGGCCTATTTGAGCAGTGGGGTTGAAAAAAAAAAGACTCAGGAGAGAATGCCGGCGGCAACACTCACATCAGTTAGTCGGAGGACAACCACCCACCTGTCACACACATTATACATACCATTCAAGAAAACGAGAAAAAAAAACAATTATCCACATAATAAGGCTGTGAAAGAAGTGAAACAACCAGGTATATCTACAAGTTTGGAAATGTTAGAATCTTAGATCGTGAGAGGTGCGTACAAAAAGACCAAAGTGACAGTAACCATTCTAAAGCATTATCAAGGGCAGAGTACTGAGCAAATATATACCTTTGGAGACACAGATCCATCAATCCAGCAAGAAGTCCTTTCTGAACTTATTGCAAATGGAGAAGAGGATGATGAGGAAATAGAGGAAGAAAGTCATGACGCACCAGATTTCTAGCCTTATGACGATGATCCAGAAGGCCCAAACTTGCATGTAGAAGCGGAAACTGAGTCTGTAAACATTGGCACCATTGAAGATGTCAAGGAAGTGCAAATTAGTGTCAGACTCATAGCACAGGCCTTGGCATAACTTGTTGAGCTTCTCCGAGAATATGCAGATATCTTCGCCTGGAGCTAAGATGACATGGTTGGGCTAGACGTTGAGGTAGTGGTGCACACATTACCGCTTAAGCCTAATGTTAAGCCAGTCAAACAGAAATTGTGTAGATGGGGACTGTAGTGGTTGTTGAAATTGAAAAAGAAAATAATGAAGCAGCACAAGGTCAATTTTCTAAAGGTCGTCCTCTACCCAGAGTGGTTAGCAAATGTGGTTTCGGTGCCTAAGAAAGATGGTCGGGTTCGAATGTGCATTGATTACAGAGACCTAAACAAAGTAAGCCCAAAGGATGATTTTCCACTCCCACACATTGATGTATTGGTGGATAATACTGCAGGACACAAAATGTTGTCATTCATGGATGGATTCTCAGGTTACAATCAAATTAGAATGGCAGAAGAGGATATGGAGAAGACATCCTTTATCACCCCATGGGGTGTGTTTTGTTACAGAGTTATGCCGTTCGGGCTCAAGAATGCCGAGGCCACATATCAATGGAGAATGACAGCATTATTCCATGATCTCATGCACCAGGACATTGATGTCTATGTGGATGATATGATAGCCAAGTCGAAGGAGCCTGAAGAATACATTGCTTGTTTAAAAAAGTTGTTCAACCACTTGTGAAAATATAAGCTGCAGCTTAACCCCAACAAGTGTGTATTTGGTGTGTCATCGGGCAAGCTATTGGGATATATCATTAGCCAAAGAGGAATTGAGGTAGATCCGAACAAGGCTAAGGAATTGAGGTAGATCCAAACAAGGCTAAAGCTATCATTGAGATGCCTCCTCCTACAACAGAAAAGGAAGTCCAAGGGTTGCTGGGGCGGTTGCAGTATATCAGCTGGTTCATTGCCCAATTGAAACCAATTTGTGAGCCGATCTTCAAACTTTGGAGGAAGAATGCACAGATCCACTGGAGTGAAGAGTGCCAAGAAGCTTTTGACAAAATCTAGAAGCTCTTGGTAAGGCCACCAGTCTTAGTTCATCTGACACCAGGGCATCCTCTATTCCTTTATTTGTCAATAACACAACATTCAACGGGTGGAGTCTTGGGTTAGCATGATGAAACAGGTCGAAAGGAGAGGGCCATTTATTATTTAAGTAAAAAGTTCATTGATTGCGAGGTTAAGTACACTGCAATCGAAAAAGTCTGCTTATCCCTTGTCTAGGCCACACAACGCCTGAGGCATTACATTATGGCATATCCAGTTCTATTGTTGTGCAAACATGATCCTATGAAATACCTGTTCAAGAAGCCCGCACTAGTGGGTAGATGCGTCAAGTGGTAGGTGCTCCTATCTCAGTTTGATATCATTTTGTCACTCAGAAATCTATGAAGGGAAAGGCTGTGGCAAATCATTTAGCAAATTTACCCTTGCTAGAGTATCAACCCCTGCAGACTTAGTTCCTCGATGAGATATACTGTTTGCCATGGAAGAGGATGAGTTTGAAGACCCTCGTGACAAAGAGCGGTGGCATCTCTACTTTGATGGTGCAATTAATAAAAGAGGCATGGGCATTGGTGCAGTGTTGGACACCCCGCAATGCCAGATGATCCCACTTGCTCGAAAGTTAACCTTTGTGTGCACCAATAATGTGGTAGAGTACGAGGCATGTATTCTTGGCTTGTGGGCTGCATTAGAACATGGTGCGCGGAAACTACATGTGCATGGCAATGCCATGTTGGTCATCTCATAGGTTAATGTCAAGTGGAGAATAAAGGACTTGAAACTGGTGCCATACCATAACCATCTTCTAAGACTAATGGTCGAGTTTGAGGAAATACGTTTTTCCTTCATGAATAGGGCCAAGAATGCCTACGCAAATGCGCTAGCCACTCTTGCATCTTCGTTGTCCATACCAGAGGATGATACGGTGAAATTGTCGGTAACCTGCACAGACCAGCTGACACACTGCATGAGCATAGAAGAAGCAGACTCCATAGTAGAGCTCCCATGGTATCATGACATTAAAGTCTACTTGGAAACCGAGGGTCACCATCTAGATGCATCAGCAGTACATAGAAAGACTATGGTCCGACTAGCTTCAAAATATGTGCTTGGAGCCGGTCACTTATACAGAGGCCTTACAATCAGATACTTCCACGTTGTCTGGATAAAAAGGAGGCTGATACAGTAATGCTGCAAGTGCATGCTGGGACATGTGGACCACACATGAATGGGGTGTTACTAGACAAGAAAATAATGGTACAATGTTATTTCTAGTCAACCATGGAGACAGACTATTGTCAGTTTGTGTGAAGATGTCACAATTATCAAGCCCATGACAACTTCATTCATGCACCCCCACAATACAAAGGTCTTACAATCAGATACTTCCACGATGTCTGGATAAAAAGGGGGCTGATACAGTAATGCTGCAAGTGCATGCTGGGACATGTGGACCACAAATGAATGGGGTGTTACTAGCCATGAAAATAATGGTACAATGTTATATCTAGTCAACCATGGAGACAGACTGCTATCAGTTTGTGTGAAGATATCACAATTATCAAGCCCATGACAACTTCATTCATGCACCCCCACAATAACTCCACAACATGTCGTCACCCTGGCCTTTTTAACATGGGGAGTAGACATTATCGGAGCTATTCACCCAACAGCTTCTAATGGACATTAGTACATCCTGGTAGCTATTGATTACTTTACTAATTGGGTGGAGGCAGCTTCTTACAAGATAGTGACAGCCTCGATGACTGAAAATTTTATCAGGAACAATATCATTACCCGATATGGGGTCCCACATTCTATTATTTATAATATTGGGTCAAATTTTACAACCAAAAGGGTCAAGGATTTCCTGTAGAAATTCCATATCAGGCATTACAGGTCCTCCCCGTATCGTCCTTAGATGAATGGGGTTGTAGAATCCGCCAATAAGAATCTAATTAAGATTCTTAAAAAGATGGCAGAAACACATAAGGACTGGCATGATAGGCTCCCATACGCTTTGTGGGCTTACAAAGCATCAGTCTAGACTTCAACTGGAGCAACTCCATATTCTCTAGTGTATGGTATTGAAGTAGTCCTACCTATAGAGGTGGAGATACCATCGCTTAGAGTCTTGAAAGAAGCAGAGTTGGAAGAGGTAGAGTGGATTGAGGACCGCTTTGTTCCACTAAACTTGATAGATGAGCATCGATTGCAAGCTACACATCATGTACAATGCTATCAAAAACGCATGGCCAAAGCTTATCAAAAGAAGGTCCGACCTAGAAGTTTCTTGCCAAGGGACCTGGTCTTGAGAGCTATACATCTCTGTGATGGTCGTGGCAAGTTCCGACCCAACTAGCGTGGACCGTTCGTAGTCAAATAGGTCTTCTCTAGAGGAGTAGTAATCTTGGAGGACATAGACCACGTCGAAGCCAATTAATTCATGTTACCTGAAGATGTACTATCAGTGATCATAAACCATGTGTCCTCATTCTGCAACACTGTCATCTTTCTCCATGCATGCATGAATTCATTTTATCAATGTTTTTCTACATCCATGTAGCCTTGCATCTTAGCACATACTAACTCCCATTCAGCATACGCATATAGGCAGATGATTGTCATCATCATCACATGCACGAATCTTAGTCCGGTGATGATAAACAGAATAAGCTTGCCAATGTTGGGAATGCGTAGCACCTCCTTAGGTAGATACTATTCAGGTAACCTGGGGAGTGAGGGAGCCACCTTTCATCATGAATTGGGCGAAGTATCCAAGCCACTCAGGGAACACACACCTCACAGAGGGAGATAAAATGTTAGGGGCGAGAATGAGAGTGTGAGAAATAAAATAAGAAACATATATCTGTGAAAGGGCATAAAAGAATTAGAAGACAGAAGTCGTAGATAGAAGTCAGCCCTAAAGAGAGAGGCATGACAGGTAGTGCTGTCCCTACTATTTATCTTGGAGAGGAGTCGGAGTGAATACCTAGAAAACATGTACCAAAAGGGCCTAGCCAACCCTTTAAATAGCAATAACTCCCCACCATAGACCAGGTACCTATTACCTCTAAGCTAGGGATTCGGTGAACCCACATGCCAATGGGGGAGAAAGAATAAAGAAAATAAAATAAAAAGTAGGGGTATGGTCCAGTGGGGTTTGGAATGGAGCCCAGGGCACAATATTGCATTTCCAAAGAGCCACCAAAAAAACTAGGTGCTTGGATTGAGTCTCGTGAGGATTGGAGCTACCATTCTCTTGTATACATGGCGATAAGCATTCAATGCTGAGGGCACTAATAAGATCCCCAAAAAATCATTCAACATGCATGCATTTTTTTTCTCATAAACATTATTTTAAAAGTGTTGCAAAGTCTAATCTAGTTCTTTTAGCTAGGACATGTTAGTAGTTTTTGGCCTAAGAGGATCAGGAAAACATCGCCTAAACTAGGGGCATGCAAGCTACTCTTATTGGTCAGGGCCATTTATGTCAAATCAGGGGCATGTCAGCTGTCCTATGGTTAGACACACTGAGCCAGTACTCGACCAGGGGCATGTTAGCTATCCTATGGTTATACACACTGAGCCAGTACTCGAGCAGGGGCATGTAAGTTACTCTTATTGGTCAGGGCCATTTTTGTCAAATCAGGGGCATGTCAGCTGTCCTATGGTTAGACACACTGAGCCAGTACTTGAATAGGGGCATGTTAGTTTTCCTATGGTTAAACACACTAAGCTAGTACTCGACTTGGGGCATTCTAGCTACTCTACAGGTTAAGGATCCCCATAATCTACACGGGGGGCATACCAGATACCTTATTCAGCTTCTTAAAAACCTTGTGTTGGCTCTGTCATCAAATAATCTCGATCATCAGCGTTTGATTGCTGTCTCTCATTATTTTGGCACCTGGTCAAGATCGGTTGGTAACCAGGATATCTTGCTGGGGCTATGCACAAGATGCAGTCTGTTCAATAGCTCGCTGTTTAGTCGATTCCTGATTGTAACATTCAGCTTTGGGATAGTCTTTCTGATTTTCAATACCACTTGTGTTGCACTCTTTATGATTGCATTGGACTTTACAAATTGTTGTTGAATGGAACAAAGTTGAAGCTTATTTACAAACCAATGTTTTGAGATTGTTCTATAGTAGCTCTTCTTCCCTTTCTGGTGTAGCTTGAATTAATAGAAGCTGAAACCCCCTGTTGATCATAGGTTTCCCCACGATGGTCATACCTATGCGTTGCTCAGATGTTCTCCAAGCATGGATTGGAAAATTAACAGAAAGTGATCGCGATACGCTGTGGGCCAGAGGCATCTCCTCAAAGTTTCTAGATATCGTATAGATGGAGGTTTCTTGATACTTTTTGTGTGCAGCTGCCCGATTTTGGAAGCCAGCCCATCATGTATTCTACTTTGGAAGAGTTTAATTGACTCCTACATTGGAGGAGGTCCATCGAGTGTGCTATCTGCAGAAGTTCCTAGGACCTACTTTGTTTATGCGGTGCGACAAGTACTCCTCAGTCTTGAGTGAACTGACCGGCCTGTCAATCGGTGATTGTAGTCGTCAACTCATCGGTTCAGATGGACAATCTCCTATGCTACAACTGGCTTACATTGACATGGTGGCCAGAATGTGCACCTCCTTAGGTGATGAGCTATGGTTGAAGGGCTTTGTTGTCCGCTTCATAGGAGAGTTGGTTTTCAGCCATGGTCAAGCAGTCGTGAACATTGAGGTTGCCGAGATTACTGTGGCAGTGGTCACCCATCTGATAGACTTGGCCTTAGTTATCCTGGCAGAAACTTACCGGCTTTAGACCAGGCATTACGACATTGCCGGCACTTTTATGGCTGTGGAGCTTTTGTACAGGTGTGGTTGCCTGCTCATCTGGGTGTAGAAGTCTTATGCCCGCAATGGTCGCCTTGTGAATCCTACTGTCAAAGAGGTCATGCTCGCACTCTCACCTCGGTTCGTATGGAGTATGAGCGATTGGAAAGTTTGATAGAAGACAAAGTCATCTGGCGCATCAATCCTTCGGCCACTCATAACTTTGAAGCTTTCTTCAATACAACCGATATGTAGCTTATCATCCTGCCGAGGCTGACTGGTGGAGTTGAGTATCATCCAGTTCACGTGATGCGGCAGTTTGACTATCAACAAGATTCCTTTGTTCAAGGGCTAATGCCAACCCAGTTCTAGGAGTACCCTCTGATCTCTTATGCTATGACTAAGGAGCTATCTCACCTGCTTTGTGGCACCATACGATCAATGGATCTCGTAGTCATAGAGGGGAAAGGTTGCACAGCAGATTATGAAGCCGAAGTTGAAGAAGCATGGACGATTTGCAGCGCTGCTTCAAGCCATACACTTTTTCCCAAAGCTCTAGGCTCAAAGAGATCCAGGGATGATGCAGACTCTTGATATTCAAGTTATGCTACTGTTCAATGCATGTTGAAATGCATGTAATAACTTCATTGTATTTGACTACTACAATAAATTTCAATTAGAACACTTTTGGCTAGCTTGTTTGGTTGCTTATGGTTGATGTGGAGTAGAAATCACCATTGTGACAACATGTGCTTAACTGGTTCAAACTGCTGCTCTCTTTTGCTTGTCAACTTGGTGCTGGGGACCACCCGGATAATAGTTAAGAATTTCATTTTGTTGCCTTGGCCTAGACGAATGAAGTCTTCATAGACTTCTGTACCAGGTAGGGCAGAATCCAACCTACTCTGTTGGACTTGTTGTAGTCGAGCAAGTCTTATTCCATCTTCTTCTAAACCTCGGGCTAGGTCTAGGCGTTCTTGTTCTAGATTCGTTCCAAACAGATGAATCTCAGTAACTTCTACTCTATTGGACTTGTTTTGGTCGAAAAGTCGAACAAGTCTTGCTTTCATCTTCTTCTAGGCCTCGTGCGAGGTCTAGAGCATATCCCACATGGTAAACTCTTCCCCCTTCTGCTGATAGGTCTTATATCATGTCATACCCTTGCCCTCGGACTAATATCCCAAACTATCCGATTGGCATCTGTCAACTTGCATCTCTCGGTTGGTAAGTTTGAAACATGCCATAACCCCTTCGGTTAGTAAGCCCAAAACTTGCCATCTCTCGGTCGGTAAGTCCAAAACTTGCTATATCCCTTCTTGGTCGGTTAGTTCGATACTTGCCATATTCCATATTGGCCGGTAAGTCCGAAACTTGCCATCTCTCGGTCGGTAAGTCCAAAACTTGCCACATCCCCCTTCAGTCGGTAAGTCCGAAACTTACCATCTCTTGGTCGGTAAGTCCGAAACTTGTTGTATCTCCTCCAGTCGATAAGTCCGAAACTTGCCATCTCTCTGTCGGTAAGTCCAAAACTTGCTATATCCCTTCTCGTCGGTAAGTCCGAAACTTGTCATCTGTCGATCGGTAAGTCCGAAACTTGCCACATCCCCTCTGGTCTGTAAGTTCGAAACTTTCCATCTGTTGGTCGGTAAGTTCGAAACTTGCCATATCTCCTCCAGTCGGTAAGTCCGAAACTTGCCATATCCCTTCTCTATCGGTCAGTCCAAAACTTGCCATCTCTCAATCAGTAAGTTCAAAACTTGTCATAACCCTTCTCGGTCGGTAAGTATGAAACTTGCCATCTCTCAGTCGGTAAGTCCGAAACTTACTATATTCCTTCTCGGTCGGTAAGTCTGAAACTTGCCATCTCTCGGTTGGTAAGTCCGAAACTTGCCATATCCTTGCTCAGTCGGTAAGTTCGAAACTTGCCATCTCTCGGTTGATTAGTCCAAAACTTGTCATATTCCCTCTGGTCGGTAAGTCCAAAACTTGCCTTCTCTCAGTCGGTAGGTCCGAAACTTACCATACCCCATTCGATTCTTGCTCAGAGAGTTTGGAATCGATGGTGCCCCCCCTTTGGTTGTGTTCCAGATGGACTAGACCAACCTCCTTCTTTAGGCTGGTACCCCGAACTACCCGATTAACACCTATCAAAGCACCTACCCTTTTGGTCAGCAGGTCCAGTATCTAGTCATGCCCCCTTTCTCCTGGGCTGGTAGCCTAAACAACCTAGTTGACAACCGTTACATTGTTTGCAGTGGACTGATAACCCAAACTATTTGGTTCACAAGAATGTTAACTTCGTGCAATTTTATTCTTAGTGCGTGCTCGAGAAGCAGTGGTCTTCTCCTCCTGTTTCCTTTTCCTTGTAAGAGTGGGCGAGGTGTCTTTGTCAACCCTGAGCATTGATCTTTGCTCCATTCATCCTCCGACATTGCTCAGGGAGGGGCATCTGTAGACATCCCATATGCTTGCAGCTGGACCATAAACCTAAACCCTAAACTATCTTAAATACTAGACTTAGCAAACCCTAATCCAAAACCCTAAAACCTAACCTAAACCCTAATCCAAAACCCTAGACTTAATAAACCCTAGTCCAAAACTCTTAACCTAGCCTGAACGCTAATCCAAAACCCTAGACTTAGCAAACCCCAATCCAAAACCCTAGACTTAGCAAACCCTAGTCAAGGAAACATAGCAACCAGAGGAAATCAGATCAGTGAGAAAACTTGAAATTTTTTGAGAGGAGAGAAATCAAGGAGAGATCACCAACCAGAGCAACCAAAGGAAGCTCAGATCAATGAGGAAGCTCGGAGAGGAGAAAAATCAGAGCTCATGCCAGCTCCAGCCACGTCTCCAGCGAGCTCCGATGACCCCCTCCACTGCCAGCTCAGGTATGCCCCGATCAGAGCTCAATTTCCTTCCATTGTTGTTCCCTAGGTCCTCCCCAATCTGCCTCAGGTGTTTCTAGTAGAGCCTAGTAGCTTCCTTAGCTGGAATTAGGCTTATTATGTGTCACAAGACCCGATTTTCTAGCAGGAGAGGTGGGGGCACGAATCCAGTGAGTGATTCGTGCCCTAGAGAGTGTAGATTGGTTGGCCAAGGTTTCTTCTAGCTCCTCCTACACTCTGGAAGTTGTTCCTCCACCTTGGAAGCCATTGGAAGTGAGCTGCCGGACACAGCCTCACCGTCATTGGAGAAGATGACCCCTAGAAGTAGTCGACCGGGCGCCTCCTGCCTCGCAGCTCTCCTTCAACCATCGGGACACATTCCTCTCCTCTCCTTTTGGACTCCGGAAGCCACAGGACCTCGCTTTGAGCCCCGATCGCACCCCGTAGTCATCGTCGCTGGAGTCAACATAGAGCTTGATCGGGAGGGGGAAGAGTAGGGCCATTCCTGCCTCTGAGCGGTGGGAAACACTCCCCTCCACACCGTCGAGCTTCCAAAAGCCCAGAACCGCCACGTCGTTACCTCTAGTCGCCCTTTCTTCCCCAAGACCATTGCTGGAGTTGCAACGTCAACAAGGGAGGTGGGAGGAGACCTCCGACCATTGGCCGTAAGATCAGAGCCACTAGATCTGTCCCTTTTTCTTCTCTCTTGCTCATAGGGTGCTTGGATGCCAAATCAGGCGTTAAGGAAGCCTTGAATGGCTTCTCAGATGGCCATCGATGGCGAGATACCATCGTCGACAGCCATCGATCATTTAAAAAAAGAAACTTCTTTTAGAATAACTTCACTTCTTTTCTTTTGTTTGTGTTTAGGTCCTTTTATTTATCATTTAAGTCCCTACATTAGTTTTTTAATCATTTTAATAATGTTTTGTTTTGTAAAATTGTAGTGTGACCCTTTTAAATTTCTTTTAATATTTCACAAGCTTTAAATTTTGATATGAAACCCTCTGATTTAGTTTTCATTCATTTTAAGTCCATATTTTTTATAAAAAACCCTGACCTTCATTAAAATTGTTCTGAATGCATGATTTTTTGGAACAATTGCAAATCTAACCCTATGGATTCAAATTTTTACTCAAATGTGAACATAATTTCATTTTAAACCCTGAACTTCTCTAAATTTACACTGAATGCATGTTTTTTATGGCATATTTGCAAATGAGTCCCTAGAAATTCCTGTTTTCATCCATGAGTCCACTCTTTTGCACATTTAACCCTGAATTTCTTCAAAATTACACTAAGCACATGTTTTACTGGCAAAATTATAGATTGGTCCCTAGGAATCCTAATTTTACCAAACAAAACACAGTTTTGCACATTTAAACCCCAACTTCCTTAAAATTGCATAAAATGTGCTTCCTTTCACAATTTTTGCTGATTTAGCCCTGGAATCTCATCCTTACTCAGGGCATGTAATTTTTTCATAGAGACCCCTGGAAATTTACATAGTTCACCCATGCTTTCTTTTTGTATATTTTGTTACCCCTTTTTTCATGCAAATATTCTCATGCTTACTCTCTTACATCATGCACGCATTTCAAACTTGATTTTCATAGTATTTCTCGAATTTCTTTCGATTTTCATGATTTTGAGTTGACTTGGATTTTCATCACCCAAGGGCGTACATTAACAGGCTTAACAATGCCGACATTGACCCAAATGAGGATTATTTTTCCCATTTGATTTTTTCAGATTTCTTAAGTTTCCACTGTTTTGTGTGATGCTTTCCAAATATTTCTAATTTTCACAATTTTCCTCATCGCCCAAAGGCGTACAGTAAAGTGGCATTTTCAATGCCTGCATTGTCCCTCGGATTATTTTCATTATTATTACTTTGTATTCATTTCTTCACTTTTATTTGGCATGTTTTTGCATTCATCTTAGGCATGTGCCTTCAAAGTAGACAAGTATACACACACTAGATCGTTAGCATGCAGGAAACATAGAAAGACCGATTTTTTCATACGCATGGGGGTGCCTAACACCTTCCCCAAGCGTAACAAGGATCCTTACCCTTTCTCTGGCCTACATTGATTTGTGCATTACATCCATTAGGCACAGAGCTTACATGTGTTTTCTTCACATTGATTTCTTTAGGTTTTTTCCTTTGTGTTTGGTTTTCCTCATCTTTCCATTAAAAGACTAGGTGGCGACTCCTTCTCCTTATCCTTTTCTTATCTGTCCTTAGTGTTTTCGAGTCTAGTCTCCTTTTTCGGGTTCACCATCTTTGCCATGACCATATTGGGACTCCTCGTGTGTTTCCACGCCCCTTGGAGTTGTGCAGGGTTCTACCGGCATGGTCACAGTATGATTTCCTGGACCGTTCTCTCCAAAAACATCGTCATTTCATGTGATTTTCTTTTTCATTTCATATTTCATTATTTCGTCATTTTGTGTGGTTTTCTTCACAATTTTCGCATGCATCTTGCACATCTATCAAGTCTTGACTTGACATTCATGTTAACTTGATTAGAGCGCAATCTAGGCTTAGCAAGCATTCATTCAACCTCTAGCAAGCCAATTAGACTAGAAAGATAGAGTTTCTCAAGCGCACGAGGGTGCCTAATATCTTCCCCATGCGTAACAGGAATCCTTACCCATCCTTTGGTTTGTAGACATCTAGCTTTTTCATTTGCATTACATGCATTCATCTCTTTGTGGTTTGTTTGTGGTTTTCCTCGTCTTTCTCTTAAAAGACTAGGTGGCGACTTCGAATTTTTTCGTTTTATCCTATCTTGCGCCTTTGCCATCCTAACATGGCTGTGACCTCCTCCCTCTAGTGCGACTTCACGCCAGTTCTTCGGACAAGCATGGTCACAGAACTGGTGACTCCACTAGGGAGTAGTAGATTCCAACTTTCAGGTTAGTCTTTTTTTTGCTTGCTTGATAATTATTTCTGAGGCTTTGGTTTCACATGTTTACTTGTCTGCCTTGCTTGTGCTTGTTTGGTTACTTAGCATGCCTTTTACACTTTCTTTAACACATTTGCTCTATCACTGCACTCATGTGCCATATATCTTGCCTTTTGATTTGATGGATGCTTTCTTTTCACAATCATGATGCCACGACACTCACACATGCCATGATCATGCCTTTTGATTATTGTTTGCTTGCTTGTTTGCCCTACTTATGTGTTTTCTTCCCCTTTCGCATTTGACTTGACTAGGAGAGTAGAGATATGTTTTTCTCCCCTTCTGGTTTAAAATAAAACACACAAACTCAAAGAAATAATTAATAAGGCAAAACTAGAGACCAATTCAAACTCTTCCCAATCTGGTTAATAAAACGCAAGTAAAAGACACAAAAGCATATTGCATGATTGATCATATAAGGCATGCATCTTCTCCTCTGAGTCCACCTACAGTTTACGAAGGACAACTCTGGTAGCCCATTCTATAGCTTTGGTGTAGGATGTGCTTCTAGTTTGTCCCTCCTTGTTTGGGGTCGTGTCGGTGTTAGTAAATGATACAACTCCATGCTACTGTAGGGGATGAGGCCACCAACTCACCACCCATTCATTGCTTGTGCTTTGGTCTGGATTTAGAGCGGGGACCTTACTTTCTAGCCTGAGTCGGAGACCCATTTACCCATGTGTAATTCCAAAATAGACATCCTGGTAGGACACACTAGATTGGTGAGAGAGAGCATAATAGACGCATCCATGTGCATGAATGCCATTCACGCCACTTTAATAACTGCATCTTGTTGCTGGTTTTAACATCGGTAGTTTTCTTTTCTTCCAGATAGAGAGTGAGTTCCTTAGCTAGTGCTCGACTGTTCCTACCTTGATTCACCTATTTGCGACCCTTCGTTGTTGATCATCTTTTCTCGGGTTATTCGTCACTTTGACGATAGCTCATCCTAGGATTCATCCTCTCATTTGCCACCGCAGTCCCATTCTCACCCATTCCTGGTCAGCCATGGCCCAGTGCATCAACGAGCCTCTCTCCACCACTATTGCTCAAGAGGGCACTCCATTTCCAGTCCCTCCTATCCTCACTGTGACTTCAGCTGTTCACTCTGTTCCCTTCGTGCATCACGGAGGCTCTGTCCCCTACACCGTAGGGCATCCACAAACCTTGGCAATCTGGAGCCAGGCACTGAGTCTATCATAGTGACCCCTACTCCGGTTCCAGATGTATCACTGACGACCTCACTCTCTCAGGGCCCTTTCTCTTTTAGCACTCAACCCACTATGGCAACATCCCTTGCAGGTTCCCTACCTCCAGGGCAATCTGTATCCATCCCGTCTTTGACATCTGGACCTTTGAATGTGCCACCCCTCACTATCCTTGAGGGATCTCCTGCCGCACAGGCCAAATATCTATTGGCCCTCGCCTAGAAGATCGAGGGCATGGCCTTTGCTATCTAGTCCGCTATGGACCCCACTGTTCTTGAGGTTCCCCGACAGCCTGCTCCGGTGTTCCAGGCATCACCTTCTGCACCACCACCTCAGCCCTCACCCTAGCTCCTCACTGCACCCACGTTAGCTATGACAGCACTACCTCAGACACACCACCTCACTGCACAACATTCTACTCCAGCATCTGGTGGCCAGCCCCTTGGTTTGGCTAGAGTATAGCATCCACAGAGCCTACAGCCTAGCGTTGTACTGCTACAGTAGTTGTTACTCCCACATTCAGCACCCCCTGCCACGCAGCTTTCTGCTCTCCTCCTCCCACACATCATCAAGTCCAGGCACCTTCATTCCCATAACCACATTCAGCACTCATGCACGGATATGCTGGCCATCATGTCGCAGCAACAGGAAGCACGATCGTGGACCTAGAGGAGCACCAAGGTGTGACCCACACAGCATGTGGTCGTTGTCCTTGCTTCATCACCTTCGTTGGCAATAGCTTCGGATGCCCTCCACGCTAGGGTGGGTGACCTGGAGAGAGCACTTCAATAAGTGCAGGGAGGCAACCGCTAATCCTACGGATTCCGAGACCTTTGCTACTTCCCAAAGGCGACACTCCCATCACATTTCTAAATCCTAGACTTTGGAAAGTATAATGGTAAGGGTTGCCCCATTTTAGACCTTAAGGTATATTATGTAGACCTCACTCAGCTCTAGGCTGACGAGAGGTTGCTAATCCGCCTTTTCCAGAAGAGTCTCACCGGTCCAACTCTCAAGTGGTTCACGTCGCTTGACATGGGCTCGATCAAGACTTGGAACGACCTTTCACAAGCGTTCATGGTCCAATATGCTTTTCATCTCAACTTGGTCCCAAAGAGGGAGGATCTTGTCGCCACAAGACAGAAACCCCATGAGCTGTTTGGGGAGTACGTCAGCCGCTAGCGCGCCCTTTCATCACAAGTGAGAGATAGACCCTCCAACGAGGAGTCTATCGAGATTATTATTCGAGGCACACAGCCAGATGTTGGGGTTCTATTGAGCATTCAGCCTGTCACCACCTTTCCATCTTTGATTTGGGCAAGTGCGCATGTAGAGAGCGTCCTCTACAGCGGCAGTTTCCCTGACTCTCTACCTTCGCTAAGCAAGCCACCTCTCTTGATCACAATGCTATCAGCAGCACTCGTAACGGCGCTGGCACCAGTTACCCTAAGAGGCGGGATCCTCCCATGCCTGTCGTCGCATACGTAGGGTCGCCTGCCATGCCTGTCAATTTGGTGAACCAACCAAGCCCTAATCAATTAGTTTATGCACCTACACCTAGGGCACCACGACCACCACCACCCAGCTGGTGTATCTTGTGGCACCGATCCGGCAAGAACCCCGCCTAGGGAGGTGATGGCCTTAGCGTGCTACACGATAGTACACCCTACTTGTTGAGCGATTGAGTGCCATCATCCCTAAGGTGGTGTCACTCCTGAACCTACTAGAGGTTCGTCCCCCACTGAACCCTCTTTCGGCATGGCATAACATGAACCTCCACTACAATTTCCATCGCTGCGTGGGCCACTCGACGGATAATTGCATGGCTCTTCAGAATTTCATTCAGGACTTGATTGACCATAAGGTCATCGTCATCGACACATAGGAGGCACACACTACACCGGCACTACCACCTCCATTTGCACAAGTACCACCAGCCTATCCTAACATTGTCAACTAGCCCATGCTTGCACATAGGACCTCAACAAGTGCTGGGGCCTTAGGAATCCATTTCCTTTCTACTTTTGGGCCTACAACATCCGTAGTGGACCCCTTTGATCTGATCCATATTGTTGATGAGCCTTTCCCTACCCATCTGTATCGTGTGAGTCATGCCGGTTCTGAGTCAGCAATCCACATGATACGGCTAACCACAAGGGTGGACCGTATCGTCACACCGTCAATTGTGCACTCTAGGGCGCCCATTTGATTACTCGCTCGACCAGCACCTATTCATCTTGCCTATCTTATCTAGCATTCTCTCTAGCTAGACCATCTTTCAATCAGCTAGAAATCAACCCTGCTGGAACTAGCAGCACGTACCCCACTTGTCATCCACCTAACAAGGGACACTCACTGTGTACCCTATGATTATGCCAAAGAGATGTGCGTAGAGGTCACTAGGTCAGGGAGGGTGTATAGGCCGCCAGCGCTAGCGGCCCTGCCTGATCATTCAATGTCTTCCCTTCATCAACCAGTTACCCAACCTTCCAAGATGGTCCCTTGTTCAGTCCCTACTACTTCTACCAAGCAGGAGCAGCCCTCTGTCGACATCACATTTCAACTGAAGAAGGTCAAGGCCAACATCTCTATTTGGGATCTCATCCATACTTCTTCTGAAAATCGAGAGGCCTTCCTTAGGGTCTTTCAGGCTACTCACGTCTCCCCCACCATAGAACCATTCGCTCTTGATAATCTGGTGGGCATGATTGCAGAGCCTCACGTCATTTCTTTCTCCAACGAGGAATTACCTCTAGCAGCAGTCAATCATAACTAACCCCGGTTCATTACAGTGCAATATCAGAGCATCCGAATTCCCCTCACCCTGGTTGATAACGGCTCCTGCCTAAACGTCTGTCCTTTGAACACGGTAAACAAAATCAGATTCAAAGCTGAGGATATCATACATGCTACAAAGGGAATGACGTCTTTCAATAACATACATCACGACACGCTAGGGATGCTGGTTATTCCTCTCACCATAGGGCCTGTAGTCTTCGATGTCGAATTCTAAATTGTGGATGTAGAGCCCTCTTTCAATCTCTTGCATGGGCGCCCTTGGTTGCACAAGCATCAGGTGATCCCCTCGACCCTCCATCGTATGGTTAAGTTCCATTGGGGCAACAACGTAGTTGTTGTCATGGTGAAGGATCTTAGTTGTTGTCATGGTGGATGATCTTGACAAAGAAAAGGTCGTGTCGGTCTCCACTGTCTCACTCCACACCGTTCATTTCGACCCCAAGCCATATGAAGTCATGTTTCGGGTCAATCGATTCGAGCCAGTCAACTATATTCTAGCTCTCAAGCGTGTCAACTACCTGACCGTTCGCGGTAATCCCCCTCAGATGATTGAAAATGTGTGTCGCAAATGGGGATACAAGAAAGGAACACCACTCAGGCGACACAGCTAGGGAATCTCCAAGCCAATCCAAGCAGAGGAAAGGCGAGAGTTCAAAGGGCTGGGCTACAAGTGGCAGCCGCATAAAGATAGATATTCGCGCGCTAGGAGATACAAGAAGATCTTTATTCCATCGGATCTCACCAATTTTGTCAGTGCAGGGATACTTGATCCCAATCAGAGCTAGGCCACTACAGAGAAGAGCCGACGCCTGATGGTGCTGCCATCGTCTCAACTACCGACAGTCGTATTGACAGCATCAGCCATCGCCCCAACAACGAGCCCTTTGGTGATAGTCCTGCAAGCAACTGCGTCTGCGGAACCATCAGTGCAGTTAGCCAGTCTTGGACATCAATTACAGTAGTCTCATAGTCTAGATAAGTCAATGGCAGAGCAGAGTGCCATTCAGTAATCGGATTGCACCTTGGTAGAAGATGAGATAGTCAACAAGGCAATTCAGTTGAGTAATCAAGTCTGTGACCTAGAGCTGCTGTTCCAAGAGCAGTTGTCAGTATGGACAGAAGATGCAACCGAGCATGAAAGGCTGAGAAAAGGAAAGGTCAAAGTGACAGATTCAGAGTTAGCTACCCTCCATTAGTAGCCAAACCACTCATCCAACATGGTTCTAGCTGAGTCACAACCAAAACCCACTAGACCATTAGAGTTAATCTCTTTCGAGTTGGGAGGCTGGTCTAAATGGTACATACAGTTGAAGCCTCACTTTAAGCAAGGTGAGGGTAAAAAAAAAGACTTCGGGTGGCATCACTCCCATCAATCAGCAACAAGACAGCCACCAGTTAGTAGGACCCCTAGTATATACTACAGAAAATACAAGAAAAAAACGAAAACCCAAAAAAAACAAAAAAATAAAAAAACCAAAAAAATTAGAAAAATCAAAAAATAACATCAGTGGCCAAGGAAACAGATCAACTCGGCCAATCAACAGACCCCACTATCAAATTACCAGAGGTCATGCAGTGTAGATATAAGAACACCAAAGTTAGTGTGACCAATATGAAGAATCATCAGGGGAAGAAATCAGAGTACATCCTATCATTCAATGTCACTGACCCAACATTCAAAGAAGAGATCCTATCAAAGCTCATCGCTTATGAAGAAGAGGATGATGACATGGATGAAAATAGTGAAACACTTGAATTCCAGCCTCACGACAATGATCCAAAGGGGCCAAATTCACACCAGGTGATCTGGTTTTGTGGGCCATACATCTCCCTGATGGTCAAGGCAAATTCAGACCTAACAAGCATGGTCCTTATATCATCAAGCAAGTCTATTCAGGAGGTGCAACAATTCTCGAAGACACAGACAACGTCGAGCTATCCGAGCTAGCAATTCTCGAAGACACAGACAACATCGAGCTATCCGAGCTAGTCAACGCACGTTATTTGAAGAATACTACCAATGAGTGGAAAGCATGTATCCTCGCCTTGCAAAGTATCCTTTCGCACATTGCGCATCATCCTCCACTCCATCATGCATACATATTTTTAAAATAAAAAGGCAATCCTAACGCATCTAATCCATGACATTTATTCTTTTTCTTTCGTGCACATCAATAACTTAAGCATATCAATAACTGCAAGCATCGATACATAAAGGCATCAACGTCATATCCTGACGACGAAAATCAAAATAGCTATCCTACTTGAGAAGGGTCTATACCTTTTCAGTTGTTACTACCCCGATACTCTAGCGAGCGAGGGAGCCACCACCCTACCATGGTTAAGCGAAATGTCCAAACTCCCACAGGGACTTACACCTTCAAAGGGAGATAAAATATTAGGAGCGAGCGTGAGTGTGATTCGAAAAAAAGATAAACATATCCACAAGAGCACAAAAGAAATAAGGAGACAGAAGTCGTAGACAGAAGCTAGCCTTAAAAGAGAGAGGCAAGTAAGCCAACTCTACCCCTATCACTTACCTTGGGGAGAAGTCGAAGCAAGCATCCAAAGAATCCAAATGACCAAAGGGACTAGCCACGCCTCGCACATAATTACAGTAGCCCCATCCAAATCTGGATGCCCATTACCCTCGAGTAAGGGTTAGAGGGAGCCTACGAGCCCAAGAGGGAGAAAAGAAATGAACCAAAAGTCAAAAAAAGTAGGTTTAAGTCCCCAAGAGTTTGGCATGAAGCCTAACCTACTGAATCATCCATTCTGGAGAGCCACCCACAGCCTAGAAGTTCGGGTAGTGTCTTGTGAATCGAGGTCTTCTCCATTTATCATAGAAGGCATCATTAGCATTCCAAATCCTGAGGGTGATACAACATGACACTATCATTCCTGCATGCATTATTTGTCAACTTTGCAAGGTCTTGGTAGGTCCTAAACCAGGGGCATGTCAGCTGCTCTTTGGCCAAAGATTTGGCAGAGGATACTGTATACCAGGGGCATGCTAGCTGTCGTTATGGTGATAACCTTCCCCATCAACTAGGGCCATGTTAGCTGTCCTTTGGATTGACCCTTCTTGGGACAGTATCTTCACCCAGAACATGTTGTCTGCTACATAGCTTGAGCCCAAGAATGATGATAACAACAGCCATATCCCTCCAAGATCAGAACAAAGTCAAAATATTGGTATTCCCCTAGTCAACAGGCGAGAACATAGTCGATAAGTTAGTGCAAAAGTCAAATTTTGCAGAGGTCAGTCAATAGTGCAACAGTGAGCTTGGAGAATTGTCAGAAATCATCTAGCAAGTCCACCTTATTCGAGGAAAGAACAATGCCCTTGTGAAACCCTTATCCAGTCAAGCTTCTCGTATTAGTGTAGAATCAGAACTCAGATCAATCGTCAACGTCCTATGGCATCAGTAGCGTCAAGTAGATGAGCAAAACAGTGACACAATGAAGCAGGCAAACTACAGACAAGACAAACCTCCTGGCTAGCAAGCAAGTTGCAAATAGCCTCTATCCTTTACCTCACGACTCCTCTAAGTCCTGAGGAGATCCGATTCGCAAGTTCCTTGAGTCCTAGGACCAACATTTATCCTTTTCCTCGTGACTCCTCTAAGTCTAAAGGAGATATGAGTCACTGGTTCCTTGAGTCCTAGGACTAGTATTTATCCTTTTCCTTCGTGACTCCTCTAAGTCCAGAGGAGATCCGAGTCGCTAGTTTTGTGAGTCATAGGACCAGCATTTCCCTTTCCCTTGCGACTCCTCTAAGTCCAGCGGAGATCTGAGTTGCTGGATCCTTGAGTCCTAGGACCAGCATTTATCCTTTTCCTCGTGACTCCTCTAAGTCTAAAGGAGATCTGAGTCGTTGGTTCCTTGAGTCCTAGGACCAACCTTTATCCCTTTTCTCGTGACTCTACTAAGTCTGGAGGAGATCCGAGTCGTTGGTTCCTTGAGTCCTAAGATCAACCTTTATCCCTTTCCCTCATGACTACTCTAAGTCTGGAGGAGAACTGAGTTGCTGGTTCCTTAAGTTCAAAGACCAGCCTTTATCGTTTTCCTCATGACCCCTTTAAGTCCAGAGGAGATCCGAGTCGCTGGTTCCTTGAGTCCTAGGACCAGCCTTTATCCCTTTCCCTCGCAACTTCTCTAAGTCTAGAGGAGAGCCGAGTCGTTTGTTCCTTGAGTCCTAGGACCTACCATTATCCTTTTCCTCGTGACTCCTCCAAGTCGGGAGGAGATCCGAGTCGTTGGTTCCTTGAGTCCTAGGATTAGCATTTATCCTTTTCCACGTGACTCCTCCAAGTCTAGAGGAGATCCAAGTCGCTGGTTCCTTGAATCCTAGGACCAACATTCTATCCTTTGTCTCGTGACTCCTCTATGTCCGAAGGAGATCTGAATCACTGTTTCCTTGAACCCTAGGAACAACCTCTATCTCTTTTCCTCGTGACTCCTCTAAGTTTAGAGGAGATCCAAGCTGTTGGTTGTTTGAGTCTTAGGACCTGTACTTTTTTCCTTTCCCTCGCAACTCCTCTAAGCTCGATGGAGATTTGAGTCGTTGGTTCCTTGAGTCCTAGGACCAGCCTTTATCCTTTTCCTCGTGACTCCTTCAAGTCCGGAGGAGATCTAAGTCGCTAGTTCCTTGAGTCCTAGGACCAGCATTTATCCTTTTCCTCGT
Organism: Posidonia australis; assembly: GCA_024699735.1. Classification (NCBI taxonomy): domain Eukaryota; kingdom Viridiplantae; phylum Streptophyta; class Magnoliopsida; order Alismatales; family Posidoniaceae; genus Posidonia; species Posidonia australis. The sequence continues at coordinate 774 of JAMKQA010036943.1, read as the reverse complement.
GACTCCTCTAGACTTGGAGGAGATTTGAGTCACTGGTTCTTTGAATCCTAGGACCAGCATTCTATCCTTTGTCTCGTGACTCCTCTAAGAATAGCCTCAATCCCTTTTCCTCGTGACTCCTCTAAGTCGGGAGGAGATCCAAGTCGTTGGTTCCTTGAGTCCTAGGACCATCATTTATCCTTTTTCCTTGTGACTCCCCTATGTCCAGAGGAGATCCGAGTCGCTGGTTCCTTGAGTCCTAGGACTAGCATTTATCCTTTTTTCTCGTGACTCCTCTAAGTTCGGAGGAGATCAGAGCTGCTGGTTACTTGAGTCCTAGGACCAGAACTTTTTCCAATTTCCTCGTGACTCCTCTAAGTCCAGAGGATATCCGAGTCTCATTTCCATCTTCTTCTAAGCCTTAGGCGAGGTCTAGATGTTCTCATTCCAGATTCGCTCTGGACGGACAAATCTCGGTGCCATCTTCTTTGTTGGACTTGCTATATGTTGAACAAGTCTCATTTCCATCTTCTTCTGGGCCTCAGACTAGGTCTAGATGATCCCATCCTAGATTCGCTTTGGACGGACGAATCTCGGTGCCATCTTCTTTGTTGGACTTGCTCTATGTCGAACAAGTCTCATTTCTATCTTTTGTTGGATACAAAAGCTTCTCTAGAGGGGGGGTGAATAGAGATTTTCCGGTTTTAATTAACTCTTTGTGATTTATTATGCAATCTGAAAGTACTTAGATTTAGCATACAAACATTCAATCACAAAGACACCAAGAATTATAGT
>JAMKQA010036942.1:0-16334 GCA_024699735.1 Posidonia australis | reverse complement strand
GCGTCACGGGAGAAGAGGAAGAAGAAGAAGAAGACAGGGGAAGGTGGCGGAAGAAGGGCTCGCGTGAAGGAGAAGAAAAAGAAAAGGAAAGAAAAGAAAAAGAAATGGCACGCAAACCGAGACAGCTGTGCATCCTCCAAGCGGACTCCAAATTGGTCCCAGATCACAACCAGATGCATAGAAAACCACCCACAACTACACACAACCAAGAAACAACAGATTATCCATTAATAAACCATTAAACACAATATTACAATAATACATGGTTTATTAAATAGAAATGGATAATCAGGCATTGATGTTACAAGAAGAGAAGGAGGGAGAGGAGGAGATCAGGAGAGTGAGAGTCACATGAAGAGAAGACGAAGAGGAGAACGAAGAAGAAAGTGGGAGAACCCAGAGAAAGAGGGAGAGGGAGCCTACAGAGAGCTTGAGAGTGAGCTACAGGTCTTCTAGAGGAGGGTTTCTTGTCGGTGTTGTGAAGTGTTTTGATGCTTGAGGAGGTTTCAGTCGGGGGTGAATTTGCCAACGATCTCTTCTATAGTGTTAGGTTCGTTAGAGGTGAGTGAGTCTACTAGTTTTGATGGATTCCTCTTTCTTCTTCTTTGTATGTGAGTTTGATTTTGAGTTTTCTCTGTGTTTTAGGTTGCTATGTGTGCTCAAGTCAAGTGGCCATGCTCGGGAGAGGTGAGAGCAATGGAACTCGGGCTTCGGTGAAGGGGCTACTGACGTTGGGTGATGGGTCTACTATGTTGGTAGGTTGCAAGCTTAGATGTCTAGTACACGCTTCACCGAGGGCTCTTAAATATACCTATAGTTGTAAATTGGCGGTACATATTTAAATCATGCTGTGGAAATGATTTACAACAATTGTAGTTAGATTTTCATGCTTAATCATGATTTCACAGAGGTGATGCTTGCGACTTTACTGTTCACAGTGATAATATGCATGATGTGGGTGGACACAGGAATTTTCAGAGCGTGGCGTAAGTGTGGCTCTGTTTAGGCTCTCTTTTTCTTTGGTTGTGTACAACTCCTTCACTCCATGGATGCCAAAGCCATTGTAATTGTCACTCTCGGTTCACTTTCGTTGAAGAATATGGTATTGTCTCTCAATACACTATGCCTGCCATGAATGGTGTTGTCGAGAGGCACAATAGAACACTTAAGGACATGATAAGGAGTATGATTAGTCATTCTACCTTACGAGAATCTCTCTAGAGTGAGACACTTAAGATTGCAGCTTATATTTTAAATAGAATACCGATTAAGATAGTGGTTAAAACTGCCTATGAATTATGGGTTGGGAAGAAACCCAACATTAGGCATTTTCATGTGTGGAGTTTTCCAACTAAGGCTAGGTCTTACAAGCCTAATGAAAAGAAATTAGATTGAAAGACTGTTAACTGCTACTTTGTTGGATATTTTGGAAGGTTTAGGGACTTTAAGTTTTATAATCCCACTATTAGTTCATTTTTTGAGACTGGAAATGCTAGGCTTCTTGAGGAAGTAGAGTTTGAGGGGAAAGATAAGTCTAGAGACATTGTCTTTGAAGAGGAATTTATTTTTCTTCCTATAGTTGCTATTAATGATGATCAGGAATTAATTCCTGACATTGTTCAAGAGACAAATTTGGAGCAAGACATTGTTGATCCTTTTTCCATTTAAGAAGAACAAATTCAATTCTCTCAAGAGTCAATGCCACTTAAAAGGTCCACTAGAGAGAAAAAAAGTATGATTTCAGATGATTATGTCGTATTTCTCTAGGAACATCAAGTTGATAATAACTTGATGGATGATGATCTAATCAATGTCATCAAGTAATCAATAGTTCTGACCCTCAAAAGTGGATAGATGCCATGAACGACGAGTTTAAGTTCATGAAAGACAATGATGCTTGGGATTTTGTTCTATTGCTTGAAGGCGCAAAGCCCATTGGTTGCAAATGGATATTTACGACCAAGAAGGATTCACAGAACAATGTGGAAAGATATAAGGCTCGTCTTGTCGCTAAGGGTTTTATTCAAAAAGAAGGCATTGATTATAAAGAGACTTTCTCTCCAGTTTCATCGAAAGACTCTTTTCGGATTAATATGGCATTGGTTGCACATTTAGACCTTGAGCTATACCAAATAGACATAAGAATGACGTTTCTCAATCGTAACATTGATGAAACGATCTCTATGGTACAATAAGAACACTTTGCATTAGGTAATGCAAAGGAAATGGTTTGCAACTTTAAGAAGTCCATTTATGATTTAAAGTAATTATCTCGTCAATGGTATCATAAATTTTATCAGGTTGTCATCTCGTTAGATTTTAAGGTGAATTTGGTAGATGATTGTGTTTACCATAAATTCAATGGGAGTAAATATATTTTCCTGGTCTTATATGTTGATGACATACTTCTTGCCACTAATGATATGGACTTACTTATAGAGACTAAGAAAATTTTCTTAAACAAATTTGGGATGAAAGATTTTGGTGAAGTTTCTTTTGTATTAGAAATCTAAATACTTCGGGATCAGTTTCGAAGTATTCTTAGATTATCTCAAAAGAACTATATTGAAAAAGTCCTTAATAAGTATGGCATGAGTGAGTGCAAACTGGGTATACCCTTGTGGCTAAGGGAGACAAGTTTAGTCTCAAATGATGCCCTAAGAATGATTTTGAACATAAGGAAATGCAGAAGATTCCATATGCTTGGCAATTGGGAGTCTTATGTATGTTCACGTTTGTATGTGTTTGGATCTCGCATACATTGTTGACATGTTAGGTAGATGTTTAAACAATCCAGGTATGGATCACCAAAAAGCTGTTAAGTGGGTCATGCGGTATTTGCAAAGAACAAAAGACTCCGCACTTATATATAGGAAATCAGATCAGCTGGAGATCATCGAGTATTCTGACTTCAATTTTATTGGATGCCAAGATAATTGTAGATCTACTTTAGGCTATGTGTACTTGTTAATAGGAGGAGTTATATCATGGAAAAGTGTTAAGCAGACACTTATAGCTCCTTCTACCATGATAGCTGAGTACATAGTACACTATGAGACATCCAATTAGGGAATATGGCTAAGGAATTTTGTCATGGGTCTACATAATGTAGATGAAATTAAAAGACCACTTAAGTTATGTTATGACAATAAATTTGTGGTGCTATATTCTAATAACAACAAGAGCTCATCAAAGTCTAAGCATATAGACATTAAGTTCTTGATTATGAAAGAAAGAATCCAAAATGGTCAGTTGTCTATAAAGCATATTGGGACAAACTCTATGATTACGAATCTGCTTACTAAAGGAGTACTACCCATGGTCTTTCATGAGCCTATTGTTCATATGGGTGTTGTAATATTTGATGATGTATTAGTTTAGTAGAAGTTTGTATTTGGATGCTCTGTTATTATAGATGTTGTTTTCTACAGAAATAAGGTTTTAGGCTATTTACATTCTAGATATTTATGTAGATATCATTAAAGTTTAGACCAGTTGAATATGGGCGTATTTAGATCACTTCGCCTAAATTCCATGCTACATAATTATACTTGATCCATGCCATTGGTTGTATTAGCATTAGTGACTAATGTGGGTTAAAATACGTCTAAAGTAATGAAAACTTCTTTAATCCTATGTTGGTACAATTCATGGACGGGATTCTAAAATGTCTTTGTTAAAATAGTCATTTGGAACTCATTTTTCATGCTTTAATTGTTAATCTTATGTGTGGCTCAAGTGGAAGATTGTTGGGTTAAATCCAGCAATATATATGAGGCAATATAAAATCAATTAAAGTATTGTAAAGTATAAGACACTAGATATGAGACTAAATGTTGTCACAAGAGAAAGAGACACGACCTCAGGGATTGCCTAAGGGAGTCAAAGGATAGACCACTGGATGTGAGACTAAATGCTACTACCAGGGAAAGAGACGTGGCCTTAGAAATTACCTAAAGGAGTCAAAGGATAAATCACTGGTTATGAGACTAAATCCTGCCACCAGTGAAAGAGACATAGCCTTAGGGATTGCCTAGGGGATTAAAGGATAAATCATTAGAAATGAGACTAAATGCTACCACTAGGGAAATAGATGCAGCCTTAGGGATTACCTAAGAAGGTCAAAGGATAAAGCACTGAATATGAAACTAAATGTTGCCACTAGAGAAAAAGACATGGCCTCAAGAATTACCTAAGAATATTAAAATATAAACTATTAGATATGATACTAAATGCACCTCCAAGGAAAGAGACACAGCTTTAGGAATTGCCTAAGGGGGTCAAAAGATAAACCACTAGATATGAGATTAAATGTTATCACCAAAGAAAAAGACGCAACCTTAAAGATTGCCTATAAGGGTCAAAAAGGTCAAAACAACCAATTCATGGTGAGGAGGTCTGACAAGGAAATAAAAAGACAATTAGCACTTAGGCAAGGAAGTCTAAGGAAGATAATCAACATTGGGACGAGGAAATTCTAATAAGGTATTAAAAAGACAACTGAGAATGAGGCAAGAAAGTCTAAGGAAGATAATCGACATTAGGGCAAGGAAATCCTAACTTAGTAATAAAAAGACAATCGACACTAAGACGAGGAAGTCTAAGGAGGATAATCTACATTAGGGCAAGGAAATCCTAACAAAGTTTGAGTTTGGAAATATTCGACTTTGATGGCTACTCATGATGCATTATGATGCACTTTACATGGATGCATGCTAGTGGGAATGTAAGGGAGGTGATCTTGACATGCGATGCATAACCCTAAATAATGAGGTTTCTCCGTCATTACCTACTTTGATTTGTAGACTAGGATGGCTTGAGAATGTCTCTCATTATCTATAGCAAATTGACACATGAATGGATGGAATTTATCATAATTAGGTGTCTTTTCATTAAGTGTAGCCTACACTCTCCACAGGGATTGTCATCCTATGGTAGGTAGATTAGCGAGAAGTCCATGATGTTCCTGGGTGTCGGGCAAAGGGGATTGACATCATCTCTGCTAGTTACGTTAGTTATTTTTCTTAATGTTCTACATATGATGGTGTAAAACGTGTGAATTCCAGTGTTCTACATTTCAAATTTGTTTCCTTTTAAACTTAGTGTGTTGAACGTAGCTATATATGTGTCCAATGTTAGACGCAACACTACTTGCTTATAACAACTCAAGGCAGATTGTTGTCCTTCCTTTTTAACTGTTACCAATCGGGAAATAAATATTTGATTTTATTGGTGTTTACCCTCTTGGGGAGGTGTTCTCGCCTATATTAAGCACTTCTGTTGATGTTGTTGATGCACAATAGTTTTCTCTCTTCTCAGTCTCTTTTGCTAGTAGGGAATTCTTTATTGGCCTCATGGATTTGAATGATATTCCACATCATGCATTCAAGGTGGCGATTTTCTATTCTTCTTCAAATGAAGTGCAACTTTAGTTGGAGAAAATTCCTCATCACATGGTGAACCTCTTGATGAGTGAGAAAGTACGCTTTGTTTTCCTATCTCTTGTTCTCATGTTGTTTTCTTTTGTGTTAACCCACTCTTGTTCTTTTTGACAGCCTTTAGCTAGTCAAACAACACATGGGATTATAAATCCTATCAACTTGATTGGGTACAGAATTTTCAGACTTGGATGTTGAAGAAATCTGGGGTGTGCTTGGAAGAAGTCAACCTTTGATAGGCTTTGCATATGCTACGTCAACCCATTGATTGGAAAGTGCTTTTTGGCCTTTGTGGGTTGTGGAATCCTCTTACTCATGTAGATATTTCGTTTTAACACTCTCCAACCTCCATAGAGTAGCATTGCATTAGCATACAACTTAGGACTCCATTTCCTCGACGCAGAGTCCCATGTACTTGTTCTTTGTGTAGAACGCCCATTGTAGGGCATTTTACGTTGAATGCTTGGAAATAGACGTTCTATGTTAAACGTTCCAAAACAAGCATTTTATGATGATCAACGATTTCCTTCCCCATTTGGCGCACTTTCCGTATTTGAGCGTGGTTGATTTTCTTCAATTTCATTGTAGACTCTTGCCTTTTTTGAAAGATAACATTTCCCATCACATCCCTCAATCTCGACCCACAAATCTTTGAGCCAAATTTGATAGGTTTGCTGGATGGGTGCGTAGAACGCCCCATCTGGGTCGTCCTATGTTGAATGCCCAATATCCAACGTTCTACACTTGTAATCTAGGATCTCCACGTCAGCCTTCTTTCCTTATTTGGTGAAATTTGATTTTTGAATCCTTACCTTGTTTAGGCATCCACTGATTACATGATGTCGTGATTAGGGCTTAATCTCATCCAAATCAACCATTAATTGGGGATTAAACACTCCTAGCTAGCAGGTGACGTTGGAAGGGTGTAAAACACCCACTTTGGGACGTCTTACATAGAATGCCTAACGTGGGGCGTTTAACGCCCCTGATATGGAAACTTTTGATGGAGTTGTCTCAATCCATACAATTTTGGTCCCTTTTGCCTTTTATGATCTTCCTGTCCCTCTATAAATAAAGGGGCATCCCCAACCTTTGGGAGGATTGGAAAAAAGAGATGAGAGTCACACATTCAAAAGAAGGAGGAATTATCTTGAGAGAGAGGGAGACTAGAGAATTGATTCAGAAAGAGAGTCCGAAAGATTGAGGATTAGGATCTTGAGAAAGAGAGAGAGAGAGTAAAGAGATTCTGAGTTCTTGAAGAGCCTTAGTCTTCTCTAGCCATGCCATATCTACGTCTTGCATTTCATGCACATGAAAGGTGGTTTTCTTTTCTAGTCCACCTACATATTACATTTCATATTTGCATGTTGCAGTTAGGTGTTTTCATTTCATTACAATCGGGGGGATAAAATGCCTTTGGTAAGTATTTAGCTTCTTATTCCCTATGACTTTCAATTTCACTTTTGAATTGTTTACTACCTCATATTAATCCGCATTTTCTTTATTTTAACATTGTTTTGCAAGGAAAAGAAGAAAAAGAAAAGCTCATTGGTACAGATACCCTTAGGTGATGCTGGCATCATCCTAAGAACCCACACCACAACAATATCTCCCCAAGGCATCTCCAGGGCCAATGAAAGCAAACTGAGAGTGGTGATTACACTGGCTTCAACATACGTGGAGTGGAGAAGTCGGAATCAACAAAAGGGACAAAAGTGAGGTGCCCAAATGCGTCGAGGTACGTAGAGCACGCATCCACTTCTGAGAATCCTGCATCCACAAACTAGTGATCATGGTGGGACGGCTAAAAGTACCCCCGTACTAAGGTGAGCGATCCCTTCTTCTTCCTTCTTTTCTTTTCCTTGCATATTTTACTTTCTTTCATGGATTTCAGAGATGTGGCGAAATTCTTCGTAGTGTTTTAAGGCACCACAATCTCTTTATTGTTTGGTTTTCTTGCGATTAAATGCCTGCCACCACCTCCCATTCAATTCTGATACAGGAGTAGAGGTGGTTGAGTAAAAGAAGGTCTTTTGTTTTTGGAAAATCACTGTTAGAGTGTTAGATGCCTTTTTCTGAGCATTCAACATTGAACGACTACTTTTTGGCGTTCAACACTGAATGACCCACTCTTGGCGTTCAATGAATCTGAACAGATACCTTTCTGTTTTTCAAAATCTCTTTTTATTTCTCTTTATAACTGGCCCAAGGATTGTGGTGTGAGTTGATCGGCTTCTGTCGTAGGGACTGGAATCACAAGTCCTTGGGTGTTTTTCAAAACCTCAATAAAACTTGTGTTTTCTCTGTGCTTTGATTGGCCTTCATTGGGAACTAGATTGATTGCATATTTTCTTAGGCTAGACGAATAACTACTCAAGTTTTGAGCACTCCTGTTGCAAGAGACTTGGGAGAAGTGTTTGGGTTGTCACTTGCTTTTACAAGGGACACTACTCCTTCCCTTGACCCTTTGTAAAAGCAAGTTAGAACCCTAAGATAAGAATTGTATTCTCCCTCCCCCTTCTGTGGTTTGTTGTAGTTTGAATTAATATGCGAGAGACCCGACTAATCCTTGGTACGCTGTACTTTACCTCTACAGGATAGGGATCTAAGTGTGCTTAGGCTTCCCCAAGGAACCTCAGGAGTTGAGATGGGAGGCAATACCTAAAAGAAGGTTTAAATCCCATTTGTGAGAACCCATAGCCAAACCCTGAAGAACAACCATACGTACGCCTTAGGTACCTCAAGAGCCACGCAGGTTAGCACACTAAGAACAAGTGGAAACACTAAAATTATCTAAAATGATTGTTTGAAAGTGTTACTATGCAGGTTTCTGTGACAAGACTATTGTACGCCTGATATAAGGCATTGTATGTTAAACACCCTAGAATCAGCGTCCAACGCTTTGGTTGTTGTTTTCTCTTATGTTTTGTGGATTTCTTTGACATCTTCATATAGTTGCAACAGGTGCAACATTTGAACAGGGGAATTGAACAGTGTGATCCTAGTTTCCTTTTATTTTTCTAGAGACTTGTATTAGGCAATACAGTCCTTTATTATCTTTTGTAATCCTTTATAATCTTTGTAATCAAAATAAAAAAAAAATAAAGGAAAAAAAGAGATAAGCAAAAACAAAAAAGGGAAAAAGAAAAAGAAAAATCAGAGTCAGAGCTGTTGGACGGCTGATTCTTGGTGTCTTACATTAAACGCCCCATTAGTGGTGTTTTACACTTCTATGAAGCATCACACTGCTCAAACTTGCCAAAATGACTCAAATCTCTGAAGCAGAGCAGCCACGTGCAGACAGATCTGTGATGGCCAACACGTCAAGGGAGGAGTCGACCCTCATCATCCATCATCCCATCACCGAAGAAGCACTGAATCCCAATTCAATCCAGTACAAAGTCATGTATCAGTTTCTAACACAAAGATGCACCCAGCCCTACAAGGGCATCCCAACAATCTAGAATTCATCTCCATGAGCCACTCACCTTTGAGGAAGGACAATGAAGGCCCACTGCTGACCACATCCCTAAAGATCAATACCAGGGATAGTATAGAAACCCACCGCCTGACACAAACCATTAAAGGCAAGGCAATACACTCAATGGAGGATTCAGAGCAAGGGCCAACCCCTTGTTCCAAGAACAAAGTTAGTTCCAACATGATGAGTATCAGGAGTGAATCAATCTGCTCTTCGAACAACAAGCAGTAAACGAGCAACCGCTGCAAGGATACCACCATCACCAAGCACCCCCTACAGCATGAGCCACAATAGATTGCCAGCGGCTACTTGCCACCAATTTACCAGCAATAGGCATCAAATTCCAACATCCCAATCCAATCAGTTGGGATGAACAACTTAGAAGAAATGAGAACGATGCTTAGTACATTAGGAGTGCACACTCAGGCTCTTACAAATTTTGACATGAGTGGGTTCCCCCTTGTCCGGTTCCCTCTAGGGTTCAAATACCCAAAGACTCCTAAATTCGATGGGACCACCAACCCTCACAACCACATCGTTCGGTTCCAGATGGAGTTGGCCCCATACTTCTACGATTTGGGACTAATTATTCACCTCTTTTTCTACTCTCTAGAGGGCAAATCCATGGACTGGTTCCTCACCCTCTCAAAGGAAGATCTCAGTAGCTTTGATAAAATCCGAGAATGATTCCTCACCAAATACCAACACAAAATTGACTCAAAGCCTACTTTCCATGATTTGAGCAAGGAGAAAGTAGGCTATGAGGTAGGACGTGAGTTGGATAACTTTTTCCAATAGATGGCGGCCAGGTTTGGTCTCACCATCTCAGAGAGACAGGTGGTCCAAATCCAACCAAAAAAGCAGTTAACATGCCCCTGGTTGAAGATCCCTTTTTGCCAAAATTCCTATTCAAAAGGCAGCTGGCATGCCCCTGGTTGGAATGTTGGCAAACGCCTCGCAAAGCAATGCAAAATGCAAAGGTGGTGAACTCTCCAATGCTAAATGCCAAAAGATTTATGCAAGATTTAAAAGATGGAAGCAAGATTTATACATTGTGTATAGAAGATATGCCTTCAGCGCCGAGGAAGCCTTCATTGCCTGCTACAAGGAACTAGATTGTGTCCTCGACTCACTTGGTGCTACCAGGATTCTTGGGTTTATGGTGGCTCTCTCTCAACCAATGGATTTCTGAGGTAAAATGGGCTCCATGCCAACTTCCTAGGGCCCTATACCTACTTTTTCAATAATTCATTTTCTTTTTCTCTCTCAAAGGCATGCTGACTTACCCTATCCCTGCTTGGAGGTAATAAACACCTAGGCTGAGGGGTGGCTGCTCTTTCAGTTTGATATAAAAGGGGTGGCTAGTCCCTTTGAACAGGTGGACTTGGTAGGTGTACGCTTCAACTCCTCTCCAAGTTATGCGATAGAGTCGTCCTACATGCCTCACTCAGTGGAGCCAACTTCTGTCTGCAACTTGTATCTACTTATTTCTTTTATGCTCCAAAGTCTATGTTGTTTCTTTTTTGCTCGTGCTCTCACTTATGCCCTAACATTTTTTTCTTCCTTTGGAGGTGTAGGTCCCTTAGGAATTTATACATTTCGCCCACTTTCCCATGAATATTGGCTCCCTTACCTCCTAAGTCACATAGGTAGTAACACGTGAGGAGGATCAAACTCTTCCTAAGCAGGCAAGCTTCCGATTTTCCTCATCGGGCAATGGTTATGCCAGTGTTCATATTATGATTACAATGAAAAGAAAGTACAATGCATATGATGCGATTTTAGGTGATGTTTAGATGTTGTAATTTAGAATAAAGATGCATGGCCTACAATGGAACGCTTTGCAAGGCTTGGGAGTGGATGACGATCATTGGTAGTGCTTTCAGTTAGGAGATGTTGACGGGCGACGACCATTGGTCTAGTGAAGGCTTTCTTCGATTTGGGGGACCATAGTTGAAGCTCGTGCCTTGTGATTCTGGTTGTAGTGGTGAGACAACTGTTTTGCCCTCCTTGATTTTGCCGTGCTCTGTAAAATCATATGCGAGCACCTCCGATTGTGCTTGGAATAAAAATGTCCAGATCCCCAAGTTGTTCAGGCTCTCTGTGTTTTCTTTCTGTGCAAGATCTGGTACTACTGTTGCTTGATGCAATGCTGACTATTCTAAATGACTGAACTGTTGGTGACTATGATATTGAGGCTGTGAGCAAACTCTGGTTTGTATTCAATATGCCTGCACTGGTAAAGTGAGTTAAATCGCAGGAAATGATCGTTTTTGGGGAATTACCTAAGCATGGGGATCTCCTCCGTTCGTACTGACGCTTGTATCCCAATCTTTGTGCTCTCTTCGTTCTTCCACCTTGATCGGCTCGGCGGTTCCTTAGCCGTATCGCCCAAGGGGTTCCTTTCTTGTGTCCCCAGTTGCGACACAAGTTCTCGACCACCAGACAAGGGTTGTTGTGAATGGCCAAGTGGCTGACAGACTCAAGAGCAGGAACGAGATTAACTGGCTCAAATCGGTTGACACGATACAGAAAACCAAAAGTGTTGAAGCAGAGATTGCCTCAACGGTAGGACGAATCAAACTAAAGACTCCTCGGAACCACTGAGGAAGGATAAACACAACTGACAAGAAAAGGGGAATATACAATAAGATTGGTAAGACAAATAAAAGATCAAACAGAATCAACAAGAAAGATGGAATTGACTCCTGAGGGGCCTGCTGCTCCTAGGTCTGAATGCTGGGGTAATGGCTGGCTAACTATATTGGGTTGTGCTGGTGGTGCTTGTGCAGCTACTGGTGTGGGCTCAAAGCCTGCCGCCTGTGTGTTAATCACAATGACCTTTTGGTCAATCAAGTCCTGGATTGTGTTCCTTACTGTCAGGCAATTATCCGTCGAGTGACCTACGACTCGATGGAAATTGCAGAACGCATTCGTGTTATACTAGGCAGGAAGTGGACTAGGCGGTGGGCGCACCTCAGGCAGCCTCAGGAGGGATGCGACTTTAGGGAATACCATGCTCAACGGTTCCACTAAAGGGGTATAGTGGCACCCATCACGGCGTTGCCGCCTTGGCTGCGGATGTGCCAATGGCAGGCGCATCACCACCTACGGGGGAGGATAAACTGGTGTGGCAGTGGGAGTGATGTGTGATGCATGAGGTGCTCTAAGTGTAGGCGTGGGTGCATAAACTACTTGATGCTGAGGGGGTGGATGGACATTTGCCGGTGCAGTAGGGGATCTAATGTAAGAAACTGTATCCTTGGAGGGATCCCACCTCCTAGGTGGATTGGCATTGTGGTTGTCGTTGTTGCTGCTGCTAGTGCCACTATGCGAGGAAGTGGCTTGCTTGGCAAATGCAGAGAGTACTAGAATACTACCGCCGCGCAGTGAACTCTCAACACGGGCACCCGCCCGAAGCAAAGTAGAAAAGGTGGTGATTGGCTGAATGCTGAGTAGAGCCTCGACTGTTGGCTGTGCTCCTCAGATCACGATCTCAATAGACTCCTCGTCGGAGGGTCTATCTTTGACTTGCGAAGCCAAGGAACGCCAACGTCCAACATACTCCCCAATTGTTTCTTGGGGTCTCTGCTTGATAACGACTAAGTCCTCCCGCTTTGGGACTACGTCGAGATTGAAGGAGTACTGTTCTAGGAACGCCTGCGTAAGGTCGTCCCAAGTCTTGATGGTGGCCATGTTGAGGGAAGTGAACCACTTCAACGCGGGCCCCGCGAGACTTTTCTGGAACAGACAGATTAACAACCTTTCGTCAACCTGGGGCTGAGCGAGGTCTCCACAATAGGCTTTAAGGTGGGAAATTGGGCAACCCCTACCATTATAAGTGTCAAATTCCTGGATTTGGAAATTCGGGGGGAGAGTCGCCTCTTGGAAATAACAGAGGTCTCGGAATTGGTAGGGCCGGCGTTCCCCACCTTACACTTGCTGGAGAGTGCGCTCTAGGTCATTTACTCTCGTGAGGAGAGCATCGGGAGCTACTACAGCTGTGGATTGCGCAGTAGAGGCAGGTGCCGCGTACACTGTATGGGTCGCCCCTAGGGGCTCCTCCGGATCCACCATTCTGTCGTCTGGTGTTACGGTAGGATAGCCAGTGTTCCTGTGCATGGGTGCATTGTACTGTGGGACAGAGGATGAACCTTGCGTGTGGTACAAGGGTGAGGATAATGTAGGAGGTGGTGTAATAAGTGGTGCAGAGTGTGGGAGCAAGAGTTGTTGGACTGGAATGGTCTCCGATACAATGCTCACGGATGGTTGTGCTCCCGCCGGCCTAGGGGGCTAGCCACTAGATAGGAGGGATGCATGCTGTGGTGGGTGCTGTGCAGGTGTAACACATGGTAGTGTCGACACCCCTATTGCCAGAGAGACAAGGGATGGAGACGGCTGTGGAGGGAGTGCAATGGGTGCAACTTGTGGTCCTAAGGCCGGTTGCACAGGCAACTCGGGAGTCGGGAAGGACAGAGCTGAAAAGGGCTCGAGTGCCAGTGCCAATCCTTGCAACTGCTGGGCGAGGGCCGACATTTGTTGTAGTTGCGTGGTGACAGGATCGTCACTAGTGGCTCCAAGAGAAGGAGGCAAGACAGGGGAGGAAACAAGTGGTTGAGATCCCAGTTGTCCGAACTGGGTGGTGGCTACTACAGAGACAGCCGCAGTGGGAGGAGGGCTAGTAAACACATAGCCTTGAGGTGAGACAGACTCAACTGCTGTGGCCCCAACAGCTGGAGAAGACCAGGTAGGTGGTCCCGAAAGTGGGGTTGCCACAGGGACACAGAATTGAGGTGGTGGAGGTCCTCCAGAAGCTAAGGCAAAGGTGGAGGTAGCAGTGATGACTGGAACAAACACAAAGGAAGAGTATCCCGAGACGGGGACCTCCTCCTGGACAGCAGGGGAAAGGGACTCACTGGCACGCTGGGCCATCGTAGATCGCGAGCGAGTAAGGATCGGATTGCGGCTGGGAAGGATAGGACGGATCCTAGGAGGAGCTATCGTCGGAAGTGACGAATAACTCGGGTGACGCGATCGTGAATAAGGTCACAAATAGAATTCACGAAAGGAAAGATCTTGAGCTTGGGCTAAGGAAACTCAAAGATCAGAAATCCTATGCACATAAACAAACAAGTTAGAAAAGATGCAATGTTAATGGTGGTATGAGACGCAAATGAATGCCTCTAGTATGCACTCTCTCACAACCTAGGGGTGTCCTATTAGGCTGTCTACTCCGGGTTCACACAAGGGTGAATGGGTCTCCGACTTAAGTTTAGAAAAAATAAGGTCCCCATTCTAAATCCTGGCCATAGCCTAGGCAGTGAATGGGTGGTGCTTTCGGGGCCTCGTCCTCTGCCAAAGCAGTAGGTTGTACCCTCTATTACACCGACACGACCCCAGACAAGGGGGGACAAACCCGATTTTTCATCCCACGCCAAAGCCATAGGATGAGCCACCGAAAAATGTCCTTCGCAGACTATATAGGCGATCCTAGGAGAGGAGAAGATGCATGTCCTATATGATGTATGCAAAGTATGCTTTGAGTCTTTTACATGCAAGCTTATTAAACCGTGGGGGAAATTTGCAATTTGTCATTAGTTTGCCTTATTTATTGATTTTGGTTTTTTATGTTTTTTATTAACCAAAAGGGGAGAGCAAACATGTCTCTAATCTCCTATGCATGGCATATACAAAAAGGGAAATAAACATGCATTTCAGCCATGAATTATCAAACAAAAGCATGTGGACATTATGTGCAATAGTGGTGACATAGCAAATGTGTAAAAGGAAAGAACCATTATACAAAGGCATGCATGCAAAAGACACCACTTAAAAGGATAACCAAAGCAAGGCATGGAAAAAGCAAGCAAGGAGAAAAGCCGAAGCAAAAGGAGAAACCAAAACAAAGCCGGGATTTGGTTATCCCCAGCGGAGTCGCCAGTTCCTGTAACCATGCCGATGATAGCCTTGAGGACTTGGCACGAAAGGCCAAATACACGAGGATCGGCAAAGTCACGGCAAAAACAATAAAAAAAAAATGCAAATGCAGGAGTCGCCACCTAGTCTATTAAAATGGAAGACAAGGAAAACCATAAAAGAATCATTCAAATCGTGCATATAAAAAAAAAACCAATGGAAAAGGTCTTGGAAAACCAGAAATAGGTAAGGATCCCTGTTACGCATGAGGAAGGTATTAGGCACCCTCGTGCGCCCGATAAATCGGTCTTTTATAGGTTTCTCATTTGCTTATAAAATGTCGACTTTTCAGCCATTACTGTACGCTTGAAGGCGATATGCCATGCCATGCTAAGTGTCTTATGCTAAATAAGGGTGCATGATGTGCAGGAGTGTGTCCTAATGTTCAGAAATATCTCTCATAAGTCGGGTCAAGCGTCGATGCAAAGATATTGCATGAATAAGATCAAGGATCTATGTATATTGAGCGATTTATCATCCTTACTTTGCTATATGCCAAATGCAATCTAACATGCATGGAAATGGCTAAAAACAGAGTTGTGTCCCTCAGATATATCAAGGAAGAAAACCAGAGAAAACTGAAAGCAAATCGAAATAAAACTCATGCTAGAAAGCTATGCAAAAGTTGTTGTGTGCTACTGATAAACAGGTTGATGTGCCAGACTGGTGCTCCAGTCTGGTGCGCCACCTATGTGCTCCTGTGTGGGCCAGAAAGATATACCAAAGCAAATATAGAAATCCATGCAGTGCAAAGTCACATATGAATGCATTCCAGTAAATCATGTCATGCAAAATCCTTTACAAAACTTGAAAAATATGCTTTGAAAGTGAAAGAAATGCAAGTGTAATGACTTGTGGACCTTGTGCTCAAGGGCTGATGTATGCAAGAAGGTTCAAACATATCTTTGGATCATGGGCTGATGCACAAGGTTCTCCATATTGGAGTAGAGGCAAACAACCTACCAGATTTTAGCCATGGACTGAACATTCAAAGGGGAAAATAACTAGGAAACAATTGTTATTTAGGGCTAAAAACATGCATGCAAAATCATGAGATGTCAGAAAACCAGCAGCAAAAGAATCGGGCGCAAAATCATTGGAAAACTATGCAAACAGGGATGCAAAAGTAAGTGTTTTGCTCTCTGACCAGTCTGGTGCACTTGAATGGTGCGCCAGAGTGGTGCTCTGGGTTGGTGCGCCACTCTGGTGCTCCCCAGAAAATCTGGATCAGACTGCAATCTGATCCAGAATAGAGATGGGTGATTGTTATTAATGCAGATCAGTTCATGATGAGATGCAAATGAGCAAAGCAAACTTATTATGATGTGATTCAGAAACAGTATAAATCATGGGTTCATGGCTGAAAACACACTTGCATAAGATTCTAAAGATGAAACAGAACATGAACTTTAACAGCCGTATGCAAAGAATGAATCATG
>JAMKQA010036941.1:0-23392 GCA_024699735.1 Posidonia australis | reverse complement strand
ATATGGCCCTATGCCTCACTCTAGTAAGCACACTAGAGAAATATGTGGTCGTGATCTTCATATGTACACACACAAAATGCACATTGGGAGGTGATCAAAAGGCCATGTCGTCGGAGAAGATCATAAGTCAAGAGTCGTCGGTGCAAGCACTTCCATAAGCACAAAGTGTGACACTGGACTCAGTCTTTATGCCAGAGAAAATCTGCCCACTCCACTAGTGGACAATGCCAATGCACATTCTACCATGCACTTTTGTTTGTGTAGAGGTTGCTCAACATATGCACCCACAAAACTTTGTCCAAGATGGTAGCACCCAAGGTCTAGGTGATGAGTACCCTTTTCCACAAGTCCCACATGTCCACTGAGGTTGGATGAGCTAGATGCCACCCACTTGGGTTGAGTAGCATGGAAACATTTTCCATGAGAGGAAGCGCCATATCATAAAGAAGATGTTCGTCATATTGTTGTATAAGTGGAGTCCCCAACCAAGGCTCTAAGAAAAGCAAAGTGTGCTCATGATTACCAATGCAGTACCGCAAACACCCCATTGCCATATCCTACACTGAAAGAATTGCTTACCAACCCCAAGAGCACTAGCTAGACCTAGTAGCTATCCAAATCGAGTTACTCTGCTCAAAGTGAACTCGCAATCCTCTGGTCTTTCATTCACCCCTTCTTTCAAATGATCCTATCTAGACAACATTGTCGAAGTGTCTTGCTCAATCTCCACCAAAAAGAACCTTACTTTCTAGTCTTTATTAGATCTTGGGGCCCCACTATAGATCTTGCCTAGAAACCTCTGTGATATATAATACCAATCATTGTACTTGTACATGGATTTAACTATGAATGGCGATTTTTCTTATCTTCAGACTTCTATCTAGGATATTTTTGTGTTGTAGACTTATTCTACTCCTTACCCCCTCTTAAATTAGAATTAAATTTTCATGGTTGGGCGATTTTACTTCAAATCACTCTCTGACTGATTTGGAAGGAAAGGAATAACATGATTTTTCGTAACCTTAGTAGATCACATTTAGTTATCATTCATGATATCACTTCGCTAATGCATTTCTGGATAGAAACTCTTGTTTCAGGCTTCGAAAAGGAAGAACTCCTTCCGTTTACTACAGCAATGGCCTTATAGATGGTGGAGCAAGCCCCTTCTCTTCCCACTTCCTCTAGAAGTAATCTGGAGGCTATGCTTCCAAGCCTGGATTCTGATAATATTTATACTACGGTTGAAGAATTTGAGGGCTAAAGGGTTCTGATACCTGGAGAGCATCCTATGCATAATTACTTTTCTAAACTCTATCTCTATTAATGGGTTCTAACATTGATTCAGTCCTATTCGGAACTTTTGGTTCCAAATTTTGTATAATACTGATAATATGGAATTTTATTTGGCTTGTATAGCCTTGATGATATTTAATATAATCGTTACCAAAAAAAACACTCAAGGACAAGCTAATGATTTCACAAATCAATCAACACTTGCAATGATTGTATCCAAAAATCTAGGTAACAACTCTCCATAAAGGATCAGCGTAGCACGACTATAGCCTTCAAAATCTTGTTAACATCCACAAGGAAGACTAAAAAAAACTATTCTCACTACTACTTCGCATTCATATCCCTCAAAAAAAAGGAAAAGCACAAAACCCTGACTTAGCATCACAGTGAGGAGCAAGGTTCACCAAACCCTGACTTAGCATCACAGCTTCTCCAGGACCAAAGGGATCCAATGCCCCCCTCCACCTCGACTCCTTCTAGAATTTCTTCCTTAGAGCATAGCCTTGCTTATATTACAACAAACTAGAAAGAACTCAGAAAAGACCACCTTTAGATAGAGTAGATTGGGTCGATTGGGATGACTCAGGCTCGCTAAAAAGTAAGGCATGAAATTGACAACAAGACTCTCCTTACGTTGCAAACTGGGAATGCGAATGCAAAGACGAATCAAGATACATCATTTCTTTCTTCGATGGTTCAAGAGGATCCAACAAAGAAACCTTTAGCCAAAACTTATTAGGTCGGTCGTTGGCAGGCTAATGCTTTTCCTAACACTCGACATCAATCCACTTGTGAAACTTCTAATTAGTTGTATGAAAATGAGGAAGTTGAAGATTCCTCGAAATAGAAGGGGGTTCTCGATAATTAGTATCTATGGTGGATCAACTAAGAGGAGAGGTAAGTGTAGCTGGTTATGATTGAGCTCCTAACTTCTATTATATAAATTTCAAGACGTCCTAGTTATATGTTTTATGCAAATCTGACTAAAAGTGTAGTATTGTACTGTTTTTGACTTTTTGTAAATCTCCCTTGTGTTTTTGTCTATGACATTTTCATTGTAAAGTTTCATGAGTAAAAACCATTATGTTTTTTATTTCCTGGAACGGTTGCTGTGTACTTTGATATAATAAAATGCTTTGGACGGTTGGAAGCATTCCCTACTACCTAATGTGCTTTTTAGTGTTCTTTTATCAATAAAAATAAGTTTCCATTGCATCTTTGACAAATTTTAGTATTTTACATTGATTTCAAAGTTTTTGCTGCCCATTATGGAGTATCTGAGGTAAGCTTTATATCCTACTGTTTTCTCTGGCAATTCCTTTTCTTATAATTGTGAAAAAAAAATAGCGGAATAGTCATCAATCCTCGATAATTCTTTTCTTGTAACGATTGTTGCTCTTGGACAAGGTCAAAGAATAGACTCTTCTTTTCTTTTCTTTTCTTTTTTGGAACTTAAGACTTAATGTTTGATATTGTTTCAGCAATTGGAGAGTTCATTATTGTAATAACTAGTTTCGTATCTGATATATATCGAAGTTTTTGTATCTTGACAATTTTTTCCAGGTTAATCAGCTCAAGTTGGTAACATTTTCTGATGCTAAAGAAGATTCTGTTCTGCCAATGAAGAACTCTATTTTGCATTATCATGATTTGTTTCGTCAATTCCTGGTATCTATGAAATCATTTGAATCTTGATCATGATTCCATGGATATTCTGATGTCATTTCTTTTGACTTCTACCATTGTTCTTATTATTCTTTTCCACATTCTAATTAGTTAGCTTGAGGCTGTTGATTTGGATATGAGTGATCTGGAGAAACAAGCAGAGCACTAGTGGCTACATTCGAGGCTTTGAAATCTGTTTCTGAATCCTGATCTTGTTGTGTTTGCCAATAATGTAGAGTAATGATCAGGCTAATCGAGGAATTAAAATTTGTGAGTCCTATCTTTCGACTTTTGGATATGTGATCCAAGGTCCTCCACGTTTTAAAGCAGACGTCCTCCCATACAAGTTTGTTTTGTAAATATCAAGAGATCAGAAAATTAGTGGTCTCGACAAATGCCACGCATACTCTGAATCCAAGGGCTAATATGTGGATCTCAGCGTCGGACTCACCTGATCATTCCCCATATATTTGGTAATAAACAAAAACCTGGAGTTGCAAAGACCCACCAATCCAAGTTCTCGTGTGCAGCAAATTCAGACTTTGACTACGTGTTTTTCCTAGAAAACAATGAAACTTTCGGCGGCCATATTCTTCAGTCACTTGATCACATATCAATCGTGGATTTTAATTTTAGGCACTTGAGAACCACCACTCGAAAACATAACCCAAGATTCACCAGATCATTCTTGTATCTAAACAAAAAGAAAACAAAAGGAAAGTATTTTACATCTCTCTTGACTTAAGAATGCGCCTTCCTTTGCTTTCTTGTTCACTCCTTCCTCAACAAACACTCAAACTTATTGTTTGTAATTTAGTCTATCAATCTCAATTCAAGTGAAAGTAGGGATGAACATCTAAATCGTCTAAATCGATTAATCGAATCGGATCAAATCATTTTTGGTGATTCGGTTCAATTTTTAAAATTTAATAGTTTGATTTAATTTAGAATATTTCCAAACTAAACCATATGGTTCGATTTGTGGTCTCAAAGACGGTTTAACGAAATCAAATCGAATCGAATCCAATATAAACTATATATGTTAATATGTATATTAAATATTTAAAAAAATATAATTATATATCTTTTAGAACCATAACTTGAATCATAATCATTCTTATGTATCTTTTATTATGTTGTTTTTTTAACTAATTATTATTAGAAGTCAAATAAAAACATTTTTTGTTATTCTTATATATCTTTTACCGGACTGTTTTATATTTGAATAAGTTTCACTATTGTAATTCTATTATAACATGATACATAAAAATTTTATATTACTAGGAATCGTAATTTTTATTTAAATTTCGCAGTATTAGATGTAGTTATTGTCATTTTATCTCATATCTAATTATATTTTTTTATTTTTCACTATCAATATTTTTTTTTCTATATATTTTATTACATGATTAAACCACAAATCGAATCGAACCAAACCGATTTTCAATAGTTTGATTTAATTTGATTCCAATAGATAAAATGATTTAATTTGATTTAAAAATTATTCAAATCAAATTATATAATTTATTTTATGATTTTATCTCAAACCGAACCGTATCTACCTCTAACTGAAAGTGTAATAAAACCAACATAGCATTGACTACAACAACCAACCATAATCTTCAAGCCATCATTTACTCTTTGGATCCATCATTTACTCTTTGGATCCTCCTTGCACTTTTATTGCTGGAAGTGCAGAGAAACTTAATTCTGCATGATACGATCTCAGAAGAGGACAACAAAATGCCATTACATGGCAATTGAAAGCAATAACACCTCTCCTCACAAAATTTGAAGACGAAAAAGTGACTGTTGTTAGAATTAGACAAGAATTGCAACGCAACATTACACAAGAATTGCAATCTTCCAAAAAAAAAAACAAAGAAAGAAGAGAGAGAGAGAACAGATAAGATGTTTATACAGAGGCGGCGGGCACCAAAACAAAATATAGACACAAGCCATGGCCATGCCCTTCTAACAAGATCCTCAGAAGTACTCTATTCTTCAATCTTCCATAGGACAGCTTCGAATGATCAATACTTGTAAAGCCGGCTATAACTCAGTTCTGGTTTAACACATCCAGTGTGAGACAATAACCGTCACATGCCACAGTGGCCACTGGGATTAATGGTTTGAGGTCCTTTGAAGCCCATGCTGCAACCGCTTAAAGCCTCAAACAACCAAATGAATACAAGCAGGCATAGACAATACCCATCTCCACAGATGCGTGTCATTGCTTGCTCCTGTCCTACAGTTACGGGTTATTGTAAAATGATGCTGGAGATCAATCACAAACTACTCAGCCCTCAACCTTAAAAGCTCCTTCACTGTCCTTCTCCGGAAGTAGCTCATATCTTCCTACAAATGAAGGGAAACTCAATTTTTAAGGGCTTAACATGACTGTCAATTATTGTTAGGATGAAACTATTTGAAGACTAAGCATAACTATTGAGTGACATGACATACATGCCCAAATTTCTAATTTGGTTTCTATTGTCGAAAAGAAGACTACATACAGAAGAAGCATACTGGGCTCAGCCAGATCCAAATTAAGATCCTTTTGTGTAAAACATCAGACCGGGGGTCAGATTTCAACATTAAGAACATTCCTATAGTGAGTTTATGAAAAAGGGGGTTCTGTCAAGAATAACCCAAAACAGATGTGATGTAGACCTAGCCAGACTCATAGGAAAGACATTTTGGTGGCTCAAGGGGAAGGTTGAAACTCACCTGGCCAAAACGAAGAACCAATCCCCTGCTGTAGAAGTCGGTATACTTGAGCATAAACATCCCACAATCCCACCTGCTTGGATCACAAAGCCATTTTAGATTTGCAAAAAAATGCAAAAGGCAACTTATGGATGATATGAATAATTAAATAAACTATGGGTAGAAAAACCTAAACATTTATCTTGAATTGTGATGACTAAAAGAGACATACCCATTTTTCTGAAGAGGTAGACCACGGACAAATTCTCGCTTCCAGGACGCTGCATCTATATTCTTGTTATTCTTGTCCTTTGCTTCATCAGTAAGATATCTAGCCTGATATGCCAAAATCACACAACTGAACCAGGTCAAAATAGATGTATTGTTCTGCCATTGGTGTTACAAGACGTAACCTTGTGCATTGGTATCCTATAAAATGCTAAAGGTTAAGAAACTGGTTATTATGGGATATCATCATGAGTATATTTGGCCTGATCAAAAGGGTGGGTTATTCAACCAAAAAAGAGACCTTCCCATCAAAAATAACCAAGAAGGTTAAGGAATGATAAACCTTTATAACCTATCAAAAAACCGACTGCAACAGTCATTTCAGGACACTCCCCTCACATGCACGTGATGGGGGGGACCTAGTTAGATGATTTTTCATTTTTTAATCACAAACATGTGAAGAGGGGAGCACATCTGATAAATTCCTTTTCCCGAGGTTTGCACAGCTACAACCTACACAACTAATCATAGTTATTGAGGCGCCCACCTAGGCACCAAGGCACATCAACCTGCTAGGCATGTAAGTGCCTAGCGTTTTATTGATTTAACTGAATTTTTTGTTGGATCTGAGTTTAATAAGGAGAAATCAAAGATCAGTATTTAAATGTTAATGTGTGTGTCTTTTATAATAATCATTTGATGTTAACTTTTACTTTTATGGTCTTAATCTTGTTACATTTTATTATTATCTTGTAACTTTTTTAATATTCCATTGTTATTTAGTCATTTCAATGTTTAATTGAGTTTAGAATGGATATATCGATGCAAAATTGCATATTACAATATATAATAGCAAGGGAAAAGGCAGGGATATATGTTTTTGTCTTAATTTTTTAAGGGCACCTAGGACACCTAGGTGCCCCAGCTTAATGCCTGGGCACCTTAATAACCTTGCAACTAAATAGATAAATGTCTACAATAGTCTAACCTATATAGGCCACCACAATCATTTAATAACATTATTATCATATTGGACCTTAAAAAAAAGAACTCTATTCAACATAAAACAAGATCTTCCCATCAATAAATACAGTCAGATGCTCAAGGAACAGTTAATGTTCTTCAAGTTTTGATAATACATTGAACCAGTCAAAAAGTAATAATGGTAAATATACCAGCACTATTAGAGCTTCATCATCCATGCCACCAAGTGAATCAAGATACTGAAATTTTTTGTCTTTTACATTGATAACCGCTAGACACCAGTGGATCTCCTTGTGTATAGGAACAAAAATCTGCATAAGAATGAGAAAAGCCAAGCTGAGGATAAAATTGAATCTTTATACTGTCAAATATAAAAAGGTAAAAGCAGAAAGTAGAACAAGAAACAGAAGATATATCTGAACTTTACTTTGTCACAATCAATCAGACTGTAGCCTATCTTCCTTTGGGTGGTCCATCTTCTAACCGCTTTGAAATCATAACAACCTCCACTAGTCAGCTAGACAAATCAACAAGAAAGGACATCATAATGTTAAATGAGCTTTACCATTAACAAATAACATTTGGTAACAAATAAGGAAAAAGAATACAGCAACACCAGCAAATACGTAAAACAGATCCACAAACAAAAGATCCAGGGATCCAATGAAAACGGAAAAGATAAAGTAGATTACATAATCAGCTAGACAGCCTGCATTTTGCATAAAACTTAAAAGGAAGAAGAAGAAGCTCTCTATTTAGTAGACTACTGTTAAATATTAACTTTATTGCCACCTTATTATCATTTCTAGTAGATAGCTGAACAAGAAATGTAACCTTTTTAAAAATTCATTTTGCTGACATGATGTACTAGGAAACTACTAATTATTTTCACAAATTCAGATAAAGCATATTAATATGACTTGGTTTGGCGCAAGAGACAATCATTTACCGATGACATACTTATATGCAGTCATTTGGTGTCATAAGGTGTGAAAACAATATAATAAATACATTTTGTCTTCAATCATTAAATATACTTATGATGTACACAAATTAAGCAGCCAACTATACAATAAATCAAAATTGCATAACTAAAGTAATGACTATGAAAAGACAAACAGCAAAAACAGAATCGCAATCATAGGTGCTCACTGCTCAATTGCAGGTACGAGCCCAGAAGTATGTGAGCACAAATTCACAGATAACCAACATGCTAAAGAAACAGATTATGGCAAGTCAGCTAAAGCAAAAAAGGAAAGGTCATTGTTTACTAAAATAAATGTCCAGCCTACTTGGCTACAGATGCATGTGCAAGACTGACAAGTAAAAGTTTGAAAGCTTACTAAAAGCTTCCAATAGAAAAATTAATGTAATGAAACATAATTAAGGATCTGTCTGTCAGAGAGACATCTAAGTTAGCATATAAAAGTGTACCAGTTGGCTAACCTTTTTATAGAAGAACGTATTAAAGAAATGACATTTCAAAAACTTCTTTGGCTCTCTCTTTTCCCTTTCCTTCAGTAATTCAAGGTACAGATTTATGACCTACAAAACATAAGAAGCCATTCATGTCAATTCTGCATGATACACCTTTCTAGTCGTTTACTAGAATAATATCAGCCAAAACAGCAAACTCTGTAGGATGCAATGGAATATTAGAGTCACCTCATCATTCAACCAAGCGCCATATCTCAAGCACTGCATTATCTCTCTAGTAATCTCAATATTTGAAGGCTCATGCATGACTATGATCGCATTCCCATGCAGTGACCTGATCCAAATCCACTCCTAGATTATTTCATGCAGTTCATGTGAAAAAGCAAGCTAACAAGTAAAACTTATACTTGTATATATTTATACCTAGTAGGATTTCGCAGAGCGAGTTTGACAAGAATCTCCTCCTCATCTGTAAGAGGGGCAAAAGGTTCTTCAAGATTCTGAAAATATACCAGGACTCGTGAATATCATGAAACAACCCAAAATAGTACTAATGTATCCATATCCAACAGCATTATAATCTCTTTCACAAGTTCACAAAAAATAACCTGCCATTAGAGGCTCCAAGAAAATTTTATTTCTTACATTGCATGAACTTTATTAAACATAAATTTTATCAAGTTGATTGCATAAACAATAACCTTTCAGCTTCTAATTAATAAAGAAACTCAGACGTGTTCTTTTAGACATTAGAACCATTCAAAATATTTTCCTCAAAAAACCATAATTCAAATTTTACTGGTTTTTCCATTTCAGGAGCATTATATGAATGTTGTTATACAAAATCCCATTTTGAGAAGGAAGGAGAAACCTGCTGCATAATCAAACACTTAAATGTGCACATTAATTGTCATTTTGAAAGCACTTATGGCTATACTATTCAAAAATTTCTATTTATCTTCTTTTATTTGAAGTGAACAATCAATTATTGTAATTTATATATGTTAAATCACATAATCTTTTTTTATGTTGCAATGAGCTGTAATAGATAGCAAAATACTTAAAATAACTCTTATAAATGAAATTTTGTTGAAGTATATATATTATCGCTTTTTTTTTTTGCAATTGTATAGATCTATATAATTTGCACACAAACTATTACCATACAACTAAATCTTGTTAGCTTCAATAAGTATTTCAAACATAAATGGTAAAGAAAAAATAAACTCAATATAAGACAATAGATATATTTAACTAAGAAATATATACATATATATATTAAATTTCTTATAAAGTGTGCAAAGCATGTTGAGTCAACCAATAAAAACT
The DNA here is from genome assembly GCA_024699735.1 of Posidonia australis. NCBI lineage: Eukaryota > Viridiplantae > Streptophyta > Magnoliopsida > Alismatales > Posidoniaceae > Posidonia > Posidonia australis. The sequence continues at coordinate 13,747 of JAMKQA010036941.1, read as the reverse complement.
GCATGCAAACCTATGGTGAATTAAGCTAGACTAGTAATAAAGGTCAAGTATATGGGATGTATTGCAATGTTTTATAACCTGACGTCAAGGATAATATTGTATCAAAGAGTTCAAGAAACAGATCCAGACTTATGAGACAGCCAACAGTCTAATGCCATCAATTCATTGTATGTGCAAATTCAAATGTAAGTGTGATGCACCACAAGGCCGCATGCTCAATTCAAATCCAGTTCAAACCTATTACCCTTATAAATTACAGTGTGTAAAAATAATGCCATGATTACTCTAGTATCCTTGTAGAGTTGTAATCATCAAGATCATTACATTACTCTTATAGATTACAATTATTATATATGCCTAAATAAGATACAAATGGTTTGTTGAAAAATACCAGTACTCACAATGCATACACATCAACAATTTTCTTGAACACTTTTGGAAATTCTTATCTTGCATCACTCATTAATGAAATTCTATGAATGTTTCTAGAAAAAAAATTTTTTTGAATGATTCCAACTAATGAAATGGGTTTCATTAGTTCATTAAAAAACACACTATCTCAGGCAAAATATAATATAAGCACAAGAATAATTGAACTTCAATAATTTATATGTGGCAGAATAAAATAGAATGTTAAATCTCTAGTCTAATCTTTTTTTAACAATGATTGGATATCTCATTCATATATGAAAAATCCACTAGAATAATTTGTATTGCAACTTAAATCTCTAGCATGATATTTTTCTTGACAATGAATATCTCACTCATGAAGAATCCACTAGTTCAATGGTTTCATATATGCTAATCTTTCTTTTTTCCAGTATACATTTTAGCAGTGAAGAACTTCTAGGATGGGGAAAAGGAACTTATGAAGATTAGAAGAACAATTTTAGAGAGTAAAGCTGTCCTTTTCAAAATGGTGCTTTCATAGACTTTTTTTTTCTCTTATTGTCATAAGGAATCCATTTTTATAATTTATCAAGCAGTGAGCTGATTGAGTTCTGCTTATATCTCCTTTTTGTTGTTTTGTTTACTTTTCACAACTTGTTACGCATTAAAACAACATATTCATTACAAACTTGAGAACACTGAAATCCTTGTAAAGTAAAGTCTCCAAGGTTCCAACAGAAGTCACATGACATAAAACAAAAGCATCCAATTTTCTCAATGTTATCATCTTCTGTAACTTGAAAAAAAATCTTTGCAATTTTCTGGTTCTCCCTAGTTAAAAATAACAAGTACATTGCTGTTTTTCAATTGTCATCAAATTGATGTATTGAGTATATAACACCAATTCAGATTGGGAAAACCATTACCACAGTTTAATGGCAAACTCCCTCCTCTTTTTCCATTGCATTTACTTTGGAAGTGATGATGACAATTATTGGCATATAAACATGATAAAGGAGATAGAGATTTAAGAAAAATAACCTCTTCATCTTCGGGCTTTTCCTTCTGGAGCAACTGAAACCCCTTAAACTCCTGCTCCGCCAACTTAACCTCGAAATCCAAGTTCCTCAGCTTAGAATCATACTTCCTCGACGTCTCCTCCAACAAACCCTTGTACACAGGCGTAGTATTCGTAGTAGTGGTGGTGGTGGTGGTGGTAGCAGCAGCACTGTTAGTCCACCTAACTTCCTCACTCCCCGGCGTCAACTCCAACGTGACCGTCCTCTGCTCCACCACCTTCCTCTTAACAACATTCCAATTCGCCACCTCTCCTTCCTTCTCTGCCCCAACAAGCACACTCAAATCCCCCACAGCCGCATCCTCCGGCGTCTTGGGAAAGACAAATCCCCTCTTCCTCGCACTCCCCTCCTCCTGCAACTCCTTCACCAGCTTCCTGTAGTCCTCCAACCTCATCTCCTCTGAGAACCCACCATCCAAGCCGCGATCCTTGTCGCCGTGTTCCTCCTCTTTCCCTCTCCTGCGCCTCCAAATCGGGCATAGCTCGGCCTTTTTCGCGACCCAGGACACCAGATTCCCCATCGTCTCCTTCTCCGGCCTCGATCCCTGGTTCCCGAGCCCAAAGACCCTGATGGTCCGCTGGGGGCCCTGGACTCGCCTCCGCAGAGGCGCCGGAGGCGGGAACTGCGGGTGGTCCAGCCGGAAAGGTGGCTCCTTTACTGACTCTTCCTGCGACTGGTGGTTGTGCTTCCGTTTTTTGGGGACCGGGGAGGTGTCGGAGGATGGGGGAGGAGGTGGGGAGGGGACGCAGAGGTCGATGAAGCAGCGCTTGCGGTTGTCGGTCAGGGCACCCATGGTAGTGATTGCGGGAAGGGATCAGCTTCCATTTAGGGATTCAGAAGAGAGCCATCGCCAACCGGGAAGGATGGGGATTAGGGTTTTGGTTTGGGCGGGGTTAGAGATTCGCGGCCGCGGATTCGGAGGAGAAAGGTGGGGTTTTCGATGGAAATGGTGGTGGAAGCAATGTGGTGGCGGAGGTCGAGGTCTTTCATCTTTGGAGTTGACTAGTGAGCCGTGATGGACCGACCCGGCTGAGCTGGGTTAATGTGTGAAGTTGGGTTTAGGGAGAATTTTTTGTCTAATTTTTGTTTCATTCTTTTCTAAAAGAAGGTGAGGTTTTTCTCTCGTAGTAAAACAAGGCCAGTTAAATAGTTTGTTATTCGCCCACTGCATTGTATTACTGTGGAGAAAAGGAGAAAGAAAACCTAAATCCTACCACCACCAATACCCCTTGCTCTCCTTCTTCCACGATGTTCATGTATCTTTGGTACGTCACTCTCGATCCAAAGCATCCAAACCTCTCGTCCCTTTCGAAGTTCACATTCTTTTTCTAGTTGCATATTAACCCTTTCGATTAGTAATAACAAAGTAATCTTCAAAAAGATAGAATGGGACTCCCAGGCTACAACAACTCCTTGGTCGCTTCTCTCGTGTCGATACAGATCGTCAAAGATGTCATGGCAGTAACAGTTGCCATGTACAAGCCTACGGGAACAACCAACATGTTGTTGAAGATGTTCAGCTTCGCAAATCAAGAAGCACATTCTGCCATCGAATTCCTAGCGAGCTAGATGCCCAACAATTGGAGAGAAGAAAAAGAATAAGGGTGCGTGTGAAAGATTTCGAGGGTTCTGTGGTGAAGAGAGTAATCTAGTCCTTGTGTAATTGAATAAGTATTTTTACATGTGCAAACCAAACAAACTTCTCATCTTCTTAAAAAATGCTACAAGTAGTCTAACTTAAGAAAAAGCTAGTTTTTCTTAATAAGCTATGTTTCAAAAAGCGTTTTCAATCCAACCTAAGGAGATGTTTGGTTGAGTTTTGTTTCTCATATTTTAGAGAAGATTTTTTCTTAATCTAGAAGTCGAATCTAACCTAATTTAAATCGTTGAATTCTGCCCAAACACCAACAATTGAAACATGTGTAAAAATCTAAAACCCAATTTAATCCAAAAGCTACAAGAAATGAGCTAATTGTAAGCGATTACAGTATCTTTCCTATATTGTCCTCAATAAAATAACTTTATTTCAAAAAAAAAACAATCAATATTTACAAGGCATGTTATTATGCCACCGGCGACCACTAGCAACCATCACCAATTGCTAGCTAACGGCCAACTTCTACCATTGGTGGTCAACGACCAACAAATGCCACCAACCAACTCTAGTCGACGATCGCGAACTTCAGTGGGGGTGCTCGATAGCTGATGGTCATCGACAACCAACTTCTGTTGACCAATTCCAACCAATCAACCAATTCCAATTGGCCAACTCCAATTGGCCAACTCCAACGGCCAACTCAAGCCAATGATCAACTTCGATCGAAAGTTGTTGTTGGCCAACTTTTGCTAGCGATAGTCGATGGCCAACTCTGACAGTCGATGGTGGCTGACGATGGCCAACGTCAGCTGGCGATCAACATCGATCGAGAATTAATTCCTACTAACGGTCGGTGATGCCTATAGGCTAGAAGTTGCCACTAGCCAACTTCGACTATCGCCAACATTCACTGCCACCAAAAAATGAATAGAGTATTTTTATCTTTTAACTAATTATTGAATACCAAGAAGCTGAGTCAAAACTAGAATACCAAACAAAATTGTGATAAATGGAAATCTATTTACAAAAATCTCAATTGAAAAACTTTCTTAAAAATTGTTTAATTACTAGAAAGTTTTAACCTACAAAAGTTGAACCAAATGCCTCCTAAGAAAGCAGTCTTCTATCTAAGAGGAAACAAATCCCTTCAACCGATTGACTTTTCAATCTTTTTCTTTCATAAATTTTGGGAAATCATGGAGGACCTTTTCGATGTCTTCAATACCTTCCACAAGTTATTCTCTACAAAGACGATCGAAGTTAACAACAAAACCTTTATTACCATCATCCCCAAGAAAGAGAACAACAAATCTACAAGAGACTATTGTCCTATCAATCTTTTGAGTGGTACTTATAAATTAATCATCAAGACCTTAGCTTCTTATTTGACACTTGATGAGCACATTATTGTTATATATTTCATGTCTCATATTTATCTATTTTGTATATAAATAATGTTATGTAAAGTGTTTTGTGTAAATTTTATAGAAACCTGAGGACTTGAAAAAAAATTGAAAAAACAAAGGAAGAGAAAAACATAAAAGCTAAAAAGGAATTCCAAGACAAATATCTTTGTCAAAATTAGACAAAGATATTTTGAAACAGAAAAAAAGAAATTTGAACAAAAATATCTAGAGCTATATCAAGGAGTCAAACGTATATTTTCCACATGCGTCAATACTAGGAATAATGTCAGCTGACAAATTGACCATGTTAGAGTTCATATGGCTGATGTGGATGCCTTTAGGCATCCAGATGCATATCTGGTGCCTCGCAAGCGTCAAAATCGGATATTTTTAACTCAGTCTTTGGTAGTTACGATTCTCAGTTGTAAATATCTTTTATTTAATATTAAAATTCAAAATTTATATTCGGATTTATCTCTGAGGTAAGTAAGGTCTTGTAAGTCTATAAAATGACCATTTATGTAGATCTATGGGATTATCTTCTACTTTTAGGCTTAGACTTCTCCCTTGTTATTGTGGAAAAACTTTAAGTATGTCCCTATTTTGTAATCTCAGGTTCTATCGATAATATTTTATTTTTCTCTAATTATGTCCTTTATTTCAATTCTTTTGGTTAAGATTTTATTTCCTATCATCTTCATGAGTGGCTAAATTTCTAGATCTAAGGTTGAAATAAAATTTATGTAAATTGGGATGTTATGATTAATTATTTTTTTCTCTTGTGTTCTATTACTATGATTATGTAAACCAGATGTATATTATATAGATCACTCATTATTCGATAAACTTTGATATATTAATGTTGAATTAATCTTTTTAGCTTAAGTTTAGGGAAGAATGAATTAGGGGTTATGTATATAATCTCGAATCTATCATATATTATTTAATTTATTTGACTTTATATGTTTTTATTTTTTATTTGATATTCTATAATGCATTGCATATAGTATATGCTTATTAAGATAAAAATTATTTAATTAAATATTGAGATCTACAATAAGAGATAAAGAATATTTAATAATGTATTCTCAACTTCATAAGAATAGATTCAAAATCTTAGGTTTTAATTAAGTTGATTACATCCTGATAAACTAGTTTTAACTTTCAAACATCGAATCTTCCAAACCTTTCAATAATTAATAGTTAATCTTTGTTTTTAAAACTCTTTTCTTTATGTGATCGCCCCGTACTTGCCAATGTGCTACCTTATACGTCATACACTTGTGGTTAATTAAAACATACAGATCAAGTTTTTGATATTATTGCTGGGGATTAGGTTTTATACTATTGATTTATTGTCAATTATTTCTTTATTTTCATTTTTATCTAAAAAAGGGAAAAAAAATAAGGACATTTACTTCATTTTTTTTTTTCAGAAACCATAGTTGGAGATTCAGAAGAGAGGTAGAGCAAAATATTCCATTTCTTAGGAAGTAGGAGCGCCTCTCAGGTGCCAATTTGCATTTCCAGCACCTTATGGGCGCCTAGGTCAGATATTTCTTTTGAAGTTTTACTTTCAATTATTTTTGGATTTTTCTAGAATCTTGTTCTAGGGTTTATTTATTGATTTGATTTCTTCTTTTTTTTGGATCACTAATTTAAAAATCAAACATAAACTTGAATCAAATTAAGAATCTCTCGTGACAAGATAGAAACCTATTCTTAAAGGCATACATCATATAGTATGCATTTAGAGTAATTTCTATTTCTTGTTATTTTATTTTTAGAAATCACTGAAGGAAAAAGTACATGTTCTCCTACTTGATTTCTAACATTTTAGAATATATAGTTGGTAAGAAAAACAACATGTCTAGGCATAATTGTTTGTTGCATATCATTTCAAAGTACATAAGAGCAAAACCGATAGTACAAGGTAAGGTGGAGATTTCATTACCCTTCCTTAGTCTGCAAACAACAACGAAAAAAACATCAAACATTAACCTAAACCTTAATTAAAATTAAGTAGACATTAGTTCCTAAGATTCGAGCTCAATAGGACAAGAAACACTAAAGATGACTCAAAATTTAAAATTCTTTTCCTACTTGGTGTTTAGAAAAGTAGTTCACAAAGTTAAGCATTAAAAGACAAGTGATTATTTAATTAGGTCTGTTGCTTAAGCATAGAAAGCCTCCCACTTTCCTCCATTAATCTGGTTAATTAGGCTAGGAAATTTTGATTTTAGAATATCAATGGTTAACTTAAAAGTTAGGAACTGTCTAGATTTTAGATCAACCATAGAATTAGAAACTGTGTGACTTGTGTGATTAGATTAGACATCTTTCTTCTCTATCTTTAATCTCTTCATCTATTTAGTTCTTATTTTCTCACCTTTTTTCCCTTTTTATTTTCATTGCATTTTGTTTCATTTTTTATAAAAAAATTTAAAATAAAAGGAGAGAGTCTCACTTATGCATGCACGTGTAAATTCATGATTCAACACATCGTTTAACCCATGTTGAATCCGAAGAATTTAAAACGGCTAATGAAGTACACAATCAACCTCAATCTTTAAAAGTCAGATATTACCTAGTAAAAACTGTACAACCACTTTGCATTAGACTTTCAAATACCAATGGCAACAATTTTGAACTTAAATCTAATTATATTAGCCAGTTGCCTAGGTTCATAGGTCTAGAATTTAAAGACACTTATTGATTCATCAATGATTTTGAGGAGGTGTGTAGTATGACGAAGTTACAGCAGTTATCTAATGATGACTCCAGTTAAAATTCATTCATTTTTCATTAAAAGATAATACCAAAAAATGACTTTGTAGTCTACCAACTAATTTAATCACCACTTGAGCTCAATTTTGCATTATATTCCTAAAAAAATACTATCCTATTCACAAAACCATCAAATTTAGAATTGAATTAATTCATCTAAACAACAGATTAATGAGTCTTTCTAAAAGTATCTTGATAAATTGAAGAATCTCTTAGCGTAGTATCCATACCATGGTATAAAAAAGTAGAGATTATGTTAAATAATTTATGAGGATTTAGATATTTTAACTAAGACCATACTTGAGTCTATGTGTTAGGAAGCATTCATAAAGAAAAATGAGGATGAGGCATGGGAATTCCTAGGAGAATTAGCTGAAAAAATAATGCAGTGGGAAAGTACAAATGATCAATTAATTGATAAATCCACACCTTTTAAAGGCAATATTCACTTAATAGAGTCTTTTATAACCAATGAAGCCAAATTCGACACACTAACTTAAAGGTTAGAAGTTCTAGAGATGAAGAAGAAAGTCTAGATGAACCAAGTGTCTGACCAGGTTCCTTAGTGTAAAGGTTGTCACATGGTGGATTATGTGATGGAAGAATGTTCTTCAGTCAAGGGTCTACCTAATTTTAAACCTGAACAAATAAATGCAACCGTTGTTAGGCTCCGAAATGACCCATATGCCCCAATATACAATCCAAGAAGGAGGAATCATCCTAATTTGTCTTGGAACTAGCAACCTCATCACGAAAACAATAATTTTGCTTTCTCCCAAGGCTAACAACAATATTCAAATTATTTTAGTCCGATCAATTAGTCTAGCAAAATTTTAATGTAGGATCACAACCTAACCCACCTCTAAGATTTAATAACAATGAGAGGAGAATGAGCACCTTGAAGAAAAGCGTGTAGGTTCTTCTTAATGTCAACTCTCAAACGAACACCAACATAGTTGCAAATATACAAGCCATAGCTCGAATTGAGATGCAATTGAGTCAGCTACCCACATGGGTAGGAGGGAGAGAGAAAGGAACCTTCCCTAGTGAACTTGTACCAACTTCGAAATCCAAATAAAGGACAGGTTCATGTGATTCAAAATGACTAGGTCAACCAAGTTAATGCAGTCATTGCATTAAGATCTAGAAAATAAGTAGACAACTATGTTGTCATATCTGATCATACTGTTAGAATTCAGAAGGACTCACCTTCTAACTCAACTACACCATTCCAATTCTACTCAAGCCAGTTTGAGAAGCTTAAGAATTCCAAAGGACCTAATAAACATATTAGGCCCTCTAATGAATAATCTGTTGAGCCCATACAAAAACTCATTGCCCCATTTACTAATAGGCTAAAAAACAAAAAGGAATCTGCATAAATGGAAAAGATACTAGATGTGTTAGGCAAGTTATGATAAATATTCCTCTCTTAGATGCAATTCAACAGGTCTCTACTGTTGACACCCCAATTTTGCAGCAACTTGTCGACGAACTCCTTCGAAAGAACTTGATCCAATTGCGACAAGGCATATCCCAACACCAAAGCCTATCTAACATCCTAAACCAACCCAAGACCATAAAATTACCCTAAACCTTAGCAAAACTGCCAGTCTTAGTAGTCCAAGTCCTTTTGGTGATCTAACATACAAGGAAATAGACCTAAAGTCCATGTAATAGGCCCAACAATAGGTCCAACGCAGGTCACTAAGTGTGACTTGCCACCACGACTATATAGCATGGATGGCTAATGTGGGTGACCAATGCAGATCGTTAGCGTGGCACCTTGAGTCAGTAGCAGAAATTAGAGGGATTGGTTGGTCTTTTTACATTTGGACCACCAATTTTCCTCTTCCTATTGGCTCGCATGGATATAAGTGTTGGCTTTATTAGTCATATCTTGATTTTGATGATAACAAAAGACTAATGTGCTTTATGAGAATATTTCAAAGTTCATATATGCAAAGAAGACCATTGAAGAATTCAGAAGATTCAAGCATAAAAAGGAAGACATTTGAAGAAGACAGAGACCTACGTGCCACCAAGAAGAATTCAAGATGAAGGAAAAGGAGAAGAAAAATTAAATAATATTTGTAATTATTTTGATGTAATTTTCTATTTATTCGTGTACCTAGGAACTTGTAATAATCTCCCAAATATCCACATAGAGCCATAGGAAAATTGCCTTAGCCCCAAAACCAAGCATTCATTGAAAAACATTCATTATAAGACTAAGGACATTTTCGGATATCGAATTTCCTCGGTATATCGAAATATATGTAAATTAGAAAAATCAGAAAAGAAACCCAGAACGGCATACCGAAATTCACTGACATACCGAATTAGAGGTTTTCGGCATACCAAATTATTTTTGGTATACCGAAATGCTCGACCGTTACACATTTCGGTCAACCATTTTGATTTCGACATATCGAATCAGTAGCCGTTGTTGAACGCTAGAGAGACGTTAGATACATTCTTATACCCTTGTTTTCCTATAAATAGGCCCCCATTCTTCACCTATTAAGGACGAATACTTCCTACCCCATATAGAGCTTCAATCTACTCAAGTTTGCAAGCATTCCACTCCAATTTCATTAGAAAAACTCCCAAGATAAGAGTGCTCCATTTCCATCCATCCATGTAGCCTGAAAGTATTTGGGAGATTATAAAAGAGTTGTAATCTTCATCCTTAATGAGTGAGTTCTTTTCCGGATTGAGAGAAGGAAGCCGCAGTTTTTGCGGAGCTTGGCGAGGATTCATCAAGAGTGTATGACAAGATCTTGGCTTGGAACAAGATCAGGTTAGTGAAATTCTCAAGGGTTCTCGAGGAGTGGACTAAGCCGGGGAGGCTGAACCACTATAAATTTACTTGTACATATCATTGTCTCTTATTCCTTTCCTTATATGCTTTAGTTTAGTATCCAAATTCCTCAACTTACATGTCATTTACTTAAAAACTTAAAATTTGTTAAATAAACTTTAATATTGCAAATATTTTTATTAAATCACTATTCACCCTCCTCTAGTGAAGCCTAAAGATCCTAATAGTAAGCATATCTTTTAACACTATTGGACCATCATACCCCTTATTTTAATCCTAAACCCAATCTGATCCTCTTGTTTTACTCTAAGCCATTTATTCATAATTCAGTTACATATCAATGCCTCTCATGCATGCAAACCACCTATATATTCTCTTCCACCTCGTCATCGAGGAGGGTGCCGGTCCAAATGCCACTAGAGCCGATGAGAGACCATGCAGCTACCTCACAACCACCTTTTGTCATCGGCCACTACAAGCCACAGCATTCCCTAGCCTTCTCAAGCCTCTGCACCACCCTCTCATCCACTGCACAATCCAAACACCCATTGCATTCCACGCCACAGCACCCATGAGCATCTCTAGCACCCCTACAGCCAAGCAACCCCCATTTACATCATCATCGAACACCACCAGCATGGAATAAAGCCATCACAAGCCACACATCAGAAGGACAACTTGCATTCATTCAAAGGTGAGTATCCTCCCTATAGTGCCTGGACAGGTAACATTGTTGCATCGATGTTTCATTGCCTATTTTCTTCCTAAATTGTCTGTGTTTTTTCCATCATCCATGCAACCATTGGTTGTCGACAATGGGTTCCTTGCTCATGTTAGGCCATCGGCCTGTGAGCACAAGGTGACCCATCCAAGCGTGCCTTTCCCTTCCCCTCTCTCCACTGAGATGCTTCAAGGAGTTCTCCTGCGCTCACGGTCTATTCCACGACCAGTTGAGCCTGAGAATTCCAGTAAGGCTCAATAAGGTCAGGGAAGGGTTGCATCGGTTTTCCACCTCATCTACATTACATCTTCTCCCTTCCTCTTGCTTCCTCCACCCTCCGTTGATGTTGTTGTGGGCTCTTGGAGCTCTCGGTCAGCTTCCATGGTTGTAGATGGTAGCCAAACCCGTTGACGAGCATGGGAGTTGGGGAAGAGCATGCAATTATCCTAGTTGTGATTTTAATCATTTGGAATGTTAGTTGATGCCCTTACATGCTTCCATGATCTTTAAACTTGCATTTTAAATCGCTTTAATTCGCCATTGCTGCGATGAAGCTCGCTCTCTGGAATAGAGTACTTGGGGTGCAAATTCTTGGGACGATATTAAGGTGCAATTTGTAGGTGCACTTACCTAGTGTACATACCTAGCGCACTTTGCCCTATCCAAAGCACAAACAACAGAGCCAAGCTTTGCTTTGCATGGTTCTCTCGTTTGGTTTTGGTTCTGTGATCCAAATTTGTTTCTCTACAAGTTTTCTACATCAATTTGCATAGCATCTAACATCCATTCCTAGACATACATTAAGGTGTAAGCATACATTTGCATAGCCACACATGCGAGTGATTAGCTAAGAAAGATCAATTCGTTGAGTGTATCGGGGTACCTAACACCTTCCTAATGCGTAATAAGAGTCCTTACTCTTTCTTTGGCCTGTAATGACCTATGTGTCGCATCCATTCAACATGGAGTATTCATATACTTTCATTTGCATTGCATTGAATTCATTTCCTTCGCATGGTTTTCCTCGTCTTCTGTATTCAATAGATTAAGTGGCGACTCCATTTCCTTATCCTTTTATTATTTTGTTTTTGCTTTGGTGTTTTCGAGTCGAGTATCCTTCCTCAGATTCACCATCTCGTCGTGACTTTATGGGTTCGTGAGTCTAGCCTTCTACACCTTGCACAAGTCAATCACGACATGGTCACAAGAACTAGTGACTCCACTAAGAATACTAGACTTCGGCTTTTGCTTTTTCTTACTTGCTTGGATTCTCGCCATTACTTGCTTATCATTAATTGCTTATTGGATGCTACTACATGCCTTTTACTTAGTAGATGTTTTCGTTTACACATTTGTTATACTACCACACTCGCACATGCCATGTTGTATGCCTTTTGATCTGATGGATGTTTTCTCTTTCTACCATCATGTTAACATGACACACATACATGCCATGGTCATGCCTTTTGCCTGTTGTATGCTTGCTTGCATGCCATGTTTGTATGTTTCTTTCTTCTTCTCGTACTTACCATCTTAGGAAAAGTAAAGACATGTTTGTTTCTCCTCACAAAGTAAAAGAAAGAAATATAGGCAAAACTAGAGTCGAGATCACACATTTCCCCATCCAACTAAATAAAAAATGCAAGTAAAAGACACCAAGCATATCACTTAAATTTACATCTACAAGCATACATCTTCTCCTCTTTTGAGTCCACCCACAATCTAAGAAGGATAGTCCTAGTTTATCATCCTATGGCTTTGGCATGGGACAAGTTATCGATCTGTCCCTCATGTCCAGGGTTGTGTCGGTGTTAGTAGAGAGTACAACCCATGCTTTGGTAGGATCGAGGCTCCTAACGCACCACCCATTCACCACTTGAGCTTTGGCCAGAATTTAAAGCGAAAACCTTACTTTCTACCATGAGTCGCAATCCATTACCCATGAGTGAGTCCTAGGTGTGCGGCCTACTCAGGACATGTATGGTGAGAGAGCGCATACTAAGGCATTCATCTGCATGTGTGTCATTTACGCCACTTTAACCACTTGCAACTTGTCTTTGCTCAGGCTCTGACACCTAGTGTTGCTTTATCTGTTTACAGATAGCTTGGTGTGAGGCCTCAGCCAGAAGCTCAAGTGTCTCTATCGCAGGCAACCTCCTATACTCTTTTTCCTCTCTTCCCCGAACTATTCGTCGCTTTTGACAATAACTCATCCTAAAGCTCGTGTGTCTACTTTCCACCACAGCCCCATCTATACCTACTTGCAGTCAGCCATGTCCCAGCAAACCAGTGAGCCTCTTTCTTTTGCCTTGGAGGAGATCTCGATTTCGGCTCCTCCTTCTCTCACTTCTACTACTTCTCCTTCTCTCCATGTGTTTTGTTTTAAGGTGCATAGAGATTTTGTGCCAACCCTGGGACAACGACAGACATTAGCTACTTTGGGACCTATCACCGAGGCTGCTGCGATGACCACCACTCGAGTTCCAAAATTGCTATCAACTGCTCTCCTTTCCTTGGGCTTTCTAGTTTCAAGAATCCAGTTGGTTGTGAATTTCTTTGTTGTAGGGTCCATCCCTTTTCCGCTTTTGCCTCTGTAGACACCCTGATTTTGAGGTGACTCATAGATGAGCTTTCCAGTTGTTGCTTTGGATGTGGCTGACCCTTGAACCAATCCTAAACCCATAGCAAGCCCGCAACCCAACTAGAAATTCAGATAGGTAAGAGAGAGAACCTAGCAAGCACACTTAGCTAGCACACCTAACTAGCACACCTACCTGGCACACCTAGCTAGCACACCTACCTGGCACACCTAGCTAGTGTAGGATCGAATAGCTCCTCTAGAGGGGGGGTGAATAGAGAATTAACACTTTTTAATTACTTATATCAGTTTTTACAGGTGAATGAAAAATTGCATGTAAGGAGATTATTTTATACGTATAAATA
>JAMKQA010036940.1:0-22888 GCA_024699735.1 Posidonia australis | reverse complement strand
ACGCTATTCAATTTCTTCCCTCTGTAGAAAGGTTAAGCCGAATTAATTGTTTTTTTTTTCCAACTCGGTGTTTTTCAACTGCCAAACATTGTGGAGAGAAATTTAAACAACTATCTTGTTTTGTTTGTGCAATCTGAAATTCAGAAGGTAAAGTGGAAAATATTAATTAGTGTATCCCTGCTGCTCTCACTTTATGGACATCTCTTATAAGCATCAGTTTTCTTAGTTCCTTGGAATTCACATTTCACCGTTTGTTTCAAGGGCCTTTGGATGATAGATAGGTGGATTCACAAATGAAAGAAAAGCTGTATGCCTAAAGAAAAACCAAATTGGTATGTTTGTTTAGCGAACTGCATCAGTTTTAATAATGCTTGCTAACTGCACGTGATGGACTGCGACTTCTTTTTTATTCCATCAAGGCATTAATGCAGAAGAGGACACATGTAAGGGTGGCTGGCGGCCTTTAATCGCTCAATGATTTTCAATTCATGTTCACTTATCTAGTATATATATATATTGCATTTATTGTTTTTGATGGAAAACAGCATACTTTTTTGAAACAACCGCATTATTATCGTAATGGACGATAAATCTGTTAGTTTTATGAATAACTTGTTAGAATAAATGGATCCTTATATGGATCTTTATGTTATCCAATTAATAGGTTGTTTGTGGGGTAAGTATATCTTCTCCTATATATAGGAGATTGTAATCCTTTGTTATGATATAATATAGTAGTTTTCCTTTCTCATTCCACATGGTATCAGAGTCTAGGAAAAAACCTAGGGTTTGAGAGAGATAGGGTGCGTGCACAGTAGCCGTCGTCGTTGTCGGTAAACTTCCGTCACAACAGTACCGTCGGCGGCGGCGGATCCATATGAAAACCCCCCTCTCTTGTCCACTTTTCCCATCCAAAGCCTAGATCTATGTTGTTCTGTGGCCACCGACCCTGTCCCCTTTTGTCCAGGCCATTCGTGGGTTCTGCAGGCTCCGTCCATGTCTCTCGCCAGTCCTGCAAGGCTCATCCAGGCCATTTGCGGGTTTCGTCGGCTCCGTCTAGGCCTCCCGCCATTCCCTTGCCGCCTCCGCCCTCCAGACGTGATGTCAGCCCTCCTCCAGCCATCGTCCAGGCCAGTCCAGGCCTCTGCCGACGTTGTCTAGCCCTGTCGCCGTCGAGGAAGGGGGGAGAGGAAGTAGGAAGAGAGGGAGAAGAGGGGGAGAGGATGCGTATCATCGTCCAACCCGGTCGCCGTCTCCAGCCTTGTTGTCGACGTCGTGGAGCTGTCGTCCAGTCGCCGCCGTCGTCGACCTACCTGGCGCTGAGCATTGGCCAGTCCACCGCCGTCTGCACCGTCGGCTGCCGTGTCCGTCGTCGTCCAGGCTCCAGTCGGCCCCGTTCAGCAACTCTAGCCCTCCTCCAGTCGTCGCCGACCAATCCAGGCCTTCCTCCCGTCGTCATAGGTAAGTCCAACCCATTGGCGGCACCGTCCAGGTCAGCCGCGGCAGCCGCGGCCCCTCCAGTCTCCTTCAGTCCCTCTGATAGGGACAGTCCAACCCCTCAAAGTCGTCGTTCGTCGTCTCAGGTCTTCTCTAGTGTCGTTCGTCCTTTCCCACGCACCGTCAGCCTTCGGGGGTGCCTCTAGTCGTGCTCCCACTTGTTACGTCCACATGTGTTTGTGTAGCAATCCACTTACCCTATTGATGTTTCTGACCTTGCGTCGTCTCCGTTGTGTGGACCTGTCAAATCCACGTGTTAATGCAGTAGTCTGACTGCTCTGTTAGTATGTTTTTTTAAATCAAGTCTTCTTCTTTGTATCCATTTATGTAACAAGCTATACATGTTAAATACTCCAGTTTGAGGGGGAGTGTTAAAATAAATGGATCCTTATATAGATCTTTATGTTATCCAGTTAATTGGTTGTTTGTGTGGTAAGTATATCTTCTCTTATATATAGGAGATTATAATCCTTTGTTATGATATAATATAGTAGTTTTCCTTTCTCATTCCACATAACTCATTAACTAAGACCAAAATTGTAAATTTAATAATTGTTACATCCTTTGTTTTTGGTTAATTTGCACTTTTACTTGAGTTATTCACGTAATCCAGCTCAACTCTGCTATATAACTAATAGATTGTGAATACTTAAAAGTGTAACTTCGTAAGGAAGCTAAAAAATGATACCTTTTCCATCTCTCGTGTATCGATACAAAATTACAATTTCAAGAAAAAATAGAATTCGAATTTCAAAGTCGTATTACCTACCTTTTTTATAACAATACTTAATCAAAGAAATGGATTACCTTGCCATTTTTTTTAATTATCACTAGAAGAAATCCCATACAGCTTATACAAGTGAGATTGAAATGGATTTATACATTAGAATTGATATTTTGTATGTTGATGGAGTAAGTTTTCCATTTGGGTGCCTTGTGCAGCATGCTCCACAAGGAAGTTGCACTTTTTTGGGTTTTCTATACACTACAATGCTAGACAATGGGCAGATAATTTCTTAATGAGAGGACTTTTGTGTTTGAATGACATCTAGGAATCAGAGGTGCTTGTAGACAGCCTTGTACTCATGTAATTTCATGTTCTATTGCTTGTCGGAAACTTATACAACACACAAACTATGACTCAATTGTGACCAACATTTTCGAAGAGCACATGTTATTTGTAGATTACTACAACTCCACTTGAGATGTTTATTTTACTAATGCTTCAAATAACTTACTTGTATACAACATGTGTAAAATATGGAATATCTCTCACGAAAACTCTTGTGAAGTCCCAAGCTACCCTGCTTCTTGAAATTTCATATTTACATCAAAGTTAAGGTAATATATTGCTTTTGAATGCTTTCTGATGTAAATCTGCAGTTCAGATATGGATATTGTAGTACTTTGACTTGCTTGTGACATCAACATAAGCATGCTTTTATCCTTATGTACCGGTGAACAATATTAAAATAAAAGCATGTACTTGGCATGTTCTTAAAAGGGTTATCTTTTATCCAGGATGAATACAATGCATTTTCCTGTTAAAACGGAATCTATTGGATATCTTCTATTACACGTTCAAAACAGGAGATTTCAAGATAATTTTTGGTCCATGTAATCTGCTTGTTTATTTGGCTTATTTCCTGGTTTGTTTGCTGCTACTCAAGTGTACACGTGCTTTGAGACATTTCAAGTTATTGTACTGCTGAGACCGAGTGATATGATTTTTGTCCTTATTTCTGGAATTTCTAATTTGCATTCTGTTGCTATTGTTTGGCTGTGTTTATCTGTTTGATATCCCTCTTTGATTATCTCATTATTGTCTATTTACCTTTTTTATCAGTAACTTATTCTTTCCTTTTTTAGAGATAATAACTTGTGATTTTCCAGTTCCCTTGCCAGGTTGGCATTACTCCAAAATGAAACAAAAGAGAGTATGAGGTGATTTTGTTTCTCTATTGTTCTGTTAGTGAGATTTCTAAGAAGGTTCAAGCATGTCTGATGGCTGCATTTTCAAGCAAATGCTTGAATCTCATTTGGCAATGGATGACTCTGATATGTCAACTACAAGCAGTGAAGATGATAAAACTGCCCTGCCAAAAAAGGTTCCTTATGCTACTGGTGTAAAAACTAGATCACCCTCTACACTTGGTGTGCATGAGCTACTTCACTGCCCTATTTGTTCGAACATGTTGTATCCTCCTATCTTCCAGGTGCCTATTGCCTTATCTTACTCCTGCAACTTCAACTCTCTTTTTTTGCCTATTATCTCTCAAATATATTCTATTTTCAGACAATATTAAAACTTTGTCGTTATCCACTAAACGAGGAAAACAAGATAATATCAACCGAACAACATTTTATAAACTTATATGGTCTATTTTTAACATGTAATGTTACAAGTTTTATTTATACTTCTGTCTGGTGGGTCCATTGGTTCTTAGTATTTCTGTCTGTGGTTTGATTTGCGAGATTGTTTCGTAATTGATGCATCTGTCTTTTTCTCTTTGATTAGAAATAATGATAAAACCTGTAAAGTTCGCCTTCAGTTAGTTTGAACTTTCTTCACCCTTTACTTCTACAAATTTATTTTTCCTATTGAACCACGATAAAGCATCTTGGCAAGCCCTTTTCCATTTATATTCTATCCTTTTTCCTCTTTACCATTTGATTGTCTAATTATATGCTGGTTTTCTCAAAAAACTTAATTGTAAAATGGTAATGTGCATATTAAAAATATACCATTATATGATTTTCCGTGAGCAGGTACCATGTTTTTTTAAAGAAAGTTACTTCATTTAAGGTAGTTTATACATGATCATACTTCTCAAAATTGTATATAATGTGGAAAAGAAGAAAATATTTATGTGTTGGAAACTCACAAAGGAAAACTTAGAACCAAGCCATGATGACCTGTTCCAGCTCTCCATTTATATCAGTACTACGGCAGGTTCTGTTTGGTTCAACTACCGAATAAACAGGTCCAAATGAAAGTGTTGTACAAGTGGTCCTGCCAGTCCCCTTTATACCAACCCTGTAGGAACACTTGACCAACACAACCGTGGTTGGATCATGTTGGATTTTAAACATTGATGGTTAGCTGTGCACTTCACAGTACTGTTGATAATTCTAGTTATTGGATCATTTATTTAGGTCTTTCCACAATAGATTTAGCATTAAGTATTTCCAAATGGCAAATAAAGACCTCATGCTATGACTTAGGGTCCGTTTGGTAAAGCTTCATCTTTTGAACATAAGTATAGAAGCTAGTTTCTTGTCAAAAACTGTCATAACCCAACTTCTGGAAATGTAAAGGAATTATTGTTGTAAAAGCTACATGTTTCTAAAAAATTGTTAGTGTTTGGTAGAACTATTGGACCATTATAGTTTCTAGAGAGAAGCTATATGTTCAAAAACTGTCCAAAAATCCTATTAAATAGACCCTTAAGTTAAGATTAACAAAGCTTGTTTTCTTATGATTTTGTTGTAGCCTTATTAATCTTTACCCTGGATAATTATTTACTTATCTTTTTTTCAATTAATCACTCACATGATATTCCTGATTCGTAGAATATGCAAACTGTGAATGCAGTCAAGAAAAATAGCATAAGGAAATTATGTACAGCCTCTGGCGTATGGACAAATACAAACATTTTGTGTGAATATAAATTGTTCAAGATTCAACTTGTTTACTTTGACATTTATCTAAGTATTTTATCTTTATTATTATTTAGAGAATTAGTAAGCATATCACAAGAATTTACAGTGCACGCTTTGTAGTTGAAGATTGTTGGTAGTTCTTAAACCTGATTTGGATAATTTAAACTATGCTTACACAGATTTCAGCCATGATGGGTTTCTTTAATTATGTTCATTTTTTTAATGAAAGTTAATTTACTGAGCTCAATGAGTGTGAGGTCTATATCGTTGATATTTAGATATTTTGAGGAGTTGGAACCCTAGGAACATCATCACTAGAAAATGCCCTTTGAGATGTTGTTATATTGGGATTCAGGAGAAGCAGTTCTTGCTCGGGAAAAGTTAAAAACTCCTAGTGATGGGCAGTATGTCATATTTGTTGCATGGTTATTTTTAATTTTATCTGTGCTTGATTTTCTGCAGTGTTCAAATGGTCATACTTTATGTTCAAAATGCAAGCATGGAGCACACAACAGATGTCCAACATGCCATCATGAGCTCAGCAACATAAGATGCTTGGCTCTGGAGAAGATAGCTCTATCCTTGGAGTTTCCTTGCAGATACCAGCCATTAGGCTGCCAGGAAATATTCTTGTATTATAACAAGCCCAGTCATGAACATCGTTGCAGATTTCGACCATATAATTGCCCATATGCTGGATCAGAATGCTCAGTTTCTGGAGATATACCTACACTCATAGCTCATCTAAAAGATGATCACAAGGTTGACATGCAAGTTGGATGCACTTTCAATCATCGATATGTCAAATCAAACCCTCTTGAAGTTGAAAATGCAACATGGATGTTGACTGTAAGTTATGCATAAAGTTATATCAATCTTTTGATATGTAGCTAAACAAAATGGAAACTTTATTAAACAATGCTATTTTTAGTTTATGTTCATCATAAGGATGGTATGTTGGTTGTGCAAGTTTTAGAGTTACAACATATAAATTCTCTTGTGATGATACCATAATTTAGAATTTTAATGCTTGCAACTTTCTTTTTTGTTCTTGGGTTCGTTGACAGCTTACTTTATTTACTACACATCAATCGATCCTAAAATGATGCCTTGATTTGGTAGACAATGATAATATGGTTAGTGATTTTATCTTAAATAGACAGACATAGGCCAAGGCATTATTAGTAATGTATTATTTGCCATGCACATTTTTATCACATATTTATAAAATAACAAAACTTAATAATACATGGGAAGCTCCCAAAACAAATTTCTCATGAGTACGCTCCATGGAATTATTAGAGAGCTTCATTGCAAGCATTGCCTCAAGCAACGTACTTTGGAATACAACCGTTATTTTGTAGATTCTGGACCACTGGTAACTGTTTAGGGACTTATTCCTCTAGTTTTCAAGAAAGATCCATTTTTGTCCCCTTTCCCAATACTCATGAAGTAAAAGGACGTGACTTGGACAAAAAGAAACAAACTAACTTGGGCAAATTTTCTTTGTCGATAGCCTTGGACCAATCAATCCTTTTCATTTCAAATCTGTTCTCTCTTCAAGTCAAGAGATAGATACAAATGACTTGGACAAAAAGAAACAAATCTGTTCTCATTTCCAATAGATACAAATGAAGTCACTAAAATACAAATTTTTCGTTATAGTTGTATGCATTTAATCATTAGATATTTCTAGTTATGACAGTTTTTTAATACTAGAAAAATCTGTCTTCTGGAGTTTGTTGAGTCAATGGTGTGTATTCGTGTGCATATACACTAATTTGTAGTTTCCCTGCTGATATTTGTTTTGGCATGCGCAGCCAACCCATGAGCATGCACGAACATCTGATTTTTCATGACAAATGATGTATTTGAACTTGCTATCTCACTTTCCTAATTCCTGCAAAGAATGACTTGCTACTGTTCACTGGTTTTCATTCCATGACGTGCTTCAATTCACGGTGTAGGTCTTCAAATGTTTCGGCAAACACTTTTGCTTGCACTTCGAGGCATACTTACTAGGAACTTTACCAGTTTACATGGCAGCCCTGCGTTTCATGGGAGAGGCTGATGAGGCCAAGAAATTCTGTTATAGCCTGGAGGTGGGTGGTGGAGGTCGGAGAATGATATGGGAAGGAGTTCCAAGAAGCATTCGTGATAGTCACCGAAGGGTCCGTGACAGCATGGATGGGCTCATCATTCCAAGGCAGTTGGCTCTCTTCTTCTCCGGAGGGGATGGTAAGGAATTGAAGTTGCGAGCTACGGGTCATATATGGAGAGAACACTAATGGTGAAAGTATGGAAATGCTTTGAGCAGTTGTTTGTCAGAAGAATGAATAACGAAAAGAACTCACTAGCTTTGAAATGTATCCGATTACAAATCACAAAAAAAAAAAAACCAATGGAATCAAAATCCATTTTGAACATACAAAGGGCAGGTGTATATCGTTGCAAAGAAAATCAGCTGGGAGGATTGCACTTAAGATTCTCGATATTTAAAACAAATAGTATGGCATGCAACAGCTCGATCATCAAAATTTTGAATTCCAAAAGAGGTTGTGTACCATGACAGGAAAGCGTCGTACACTATGTCGATTAAATATTTTTATGCTTCCATGGACTTTGTGAATTTGTGATCATGCAGTAGCTTGATTTGGGTTCACCAAAATAGATTATTATGGCAGTATAGTATGGGTTTTTGAGATAATATCCATCTCTAGATGACGGTGTTTTTTAGAGGATGTGTTTGGGTCTGGCATTTGAAATCGAAACTTGGAAGTAAGACTTCATGCGGTGACCAGTGTGTTGATTAGTGAACGAGTGTTACAGTTGTAACATCTTGGTTAGCTGATTTATTGTTACACGGATTGATTGATTTGACTAATCAAGAAATATTTTAGGGGCGTAAAATGTAACACATGTTGAAACATCAACATCTCACTAAAAATCAATTGTATATTAGTAGAGGATCTATCTGCATATAATTATTAGTTCAATTTCTACATTTTTAGATTATGTCAACATTCTTCCTCATTTGTGATTTTTTTTTGGTCCTATAAGTATCTTTTTTATAAATAGATAGATATGTATGGACTTAGGTTAAAATAGATTTCTTTTTAACTTTAATATCATATTGAAATATGGTATCAAATGATAATGAATAGAGAAGTTTATCTTCTAACTAGGTGTTTTAACTACACATGAGCTGATCGTTCCTCTGTTCATTGCATTGTCTCTTACAAATTGAAATTTCCATCGGTTTCAAGTTGCGAGTGTCCAGTGGAAACAAAAAATACCATAAACCTTTCTTTGGGATACAAGTATCATAATCCAATCCCTAAAAGGAAACTATATCATTAATTATTATTTCGAGAAGGATATCTGTGAGGTATTTTCAGATAGAAATGGGCTTTTTGGGAAATTGAACTTGGCATGGAGCTAGGGTTTTACCAACCTTCCGCCTCCATTCACATAAAACCCTCCTCTATATAAATCCACTCTCTACCCCCCAGTTCTCCACAATTGCTCCTCTCCAAGCTTACGTTCCACGGCTCAGGTTGAGGTTGGATGTTCCCTTCGTTTTGACGATCACACTTGTTTTTCGTCTTTTTCTTCCTCCTTTTTGTTTTCCAGATGGAAGTTTTGGGTTCTACTTCAACATCTGTCTTTGGATTATTTTGGGCCTGTGATGTATGATATTGTCCGTACCATCGGAGACCGGTAATCACTGCTCGCTGATGTAAAATCTGTATATTTCCTTCTGAGGCCTCTGTTTTCTCACCTTCTTTTTGTTTTTCAAACATGAGAAATACCATCCAACTCCGGAGAGAAACATGTGGACTAGGCATCTTCTAAAGATTTATTCGAGACTTTTCAGTGTCTGATCTTTTTCTTTTTCTTTTTTTTATCTTTTTGGGGTCTACTTCTTATTAATATGTTTCTTTATCATGTAATGAGGAATTTAGCAAAGGCAATACATTAGAGTCTCTGATGCGCTTTGATTTCAATAGCGTCTTCAGCGCTTTACGTTGCCGAGATTAATCCGAGCAGAAGATTCTGGCATTTGCCATTCGTAGTGTGGCTTTTGCATTCAGATGTTCGGAAATTTCTTCAAGATTTGCCTTTTCTTTTGGGTTGTTTTCGCCTTGGGGGAAGTGTTTTTGTTTGCTTTTGGTTTGTTATCGCGTTGCTACGACACGATTACGAGATTTTTTTATATAATTCATGGTAATTAATGCAACTTTCTTTCTACGTAATTACTACTTTATTCGATTGGAGTAGATTTAATTTCAGTTATCTGGTTACTTAATATATTAATACGAAAGTTAATACAAATATATATTATACATATTCTGAATTGTAATGATCGATTTTAGTTTTTTATAAGAAATATTGTTGAAATATTATAATGTTTATCTATGATCGATCTTACTTTTATGGTAAGAGCTATTGTTCAAATAAGGATAAACACATCAGAATTTGACAAAGTACATGATAAGATTCATCCTCATGTCTAAGAGGAAAACCTCTGTAAAAATTGAAGTACACTAATAAAATTAAAAGATAAATATACAAGATTTTTTAAAAAATTCCATAAATATAAAGGGGTAAAAAAATCAGACAATATGTGGAGGACAAAAATTAGAAAATGTTGCAATGAAATAAAAATAAGCTTAAATTGACTTTCACGCTGAAATATCTCTTATGGAGTATCATGTGTCTCAACCAAAAAATTGTGACAATTTGAGATTCGTATTTATAAGAAAAAGATGTTGCAATCTGTTTACATAGAGATGCATATCTAACTTTTAAAATGAAATCACATTTAACAAAATTTTATGCAAACTTCCATTTAAACAAATATGCAAAAGATTTACACGGCAAAAAAAAATAAATATAATTATGAATTATTAAAATATAAGAAACATAAAAAAAATATTTACAAATAATAACAATTAAAGGTCAAAATAGAAATAAACTAGAAGATGTAAATGAAAAGTATTTTGGATTTAGTACTTCTATTTATTAATTAGAATGGGGCATCTTTTGTTTTCTTTGGAGGAAAATTCTTACTTAAAATCTTATGTAGTAAAAAGTAAACATAAATTGCTTCTAAACATGTATGTATAAGTAAAAAATTGTTGCAATTTGTCTACATAGAAATGCAATCTAACTTTTAAAATAAAATCGTATTTAGTAAAAGTTCATGCAAACTTGCAATTAAACAATATTATTATGCAACTTACTTATACATAGCAAAAAAATTAGAAATAATTTATAATTTTGAATTACTAAAAATTTAAAAATATACAAAAAAGGTAAATTACTTAACAGTATCTTGTATTATCACTGATTTTTAAAACTGATTGGTAAATCATCTACGTACAAGAGTAATCCATAAAAAAAATATTTATTGAACAAAAATACGTCATGCTGGTTTGACTAAATTAACCTCCAATGTACAATTGAGTAGGTCGCATTCGTTGGTGGATATCAATGAATTGATCATCCATTTTATTGACAGTAAATTTTCCATAGAATAACCTTGAAAAGAATTCTATGGATTACAAAAATGCCATGCAGAGGTCTTTTTATATGTTAACTTTGAATTAGATGTCAGATTGATGTTCTCATTGAGATAAGTTATAACAAGTGAAAAGCAAATAATGAAATTGACATAAATAAAAATTTTGGATTAAAAAATGATCTTAAAATCAATTAATTTTTTTATTATTTGTAATTTATTTTTTTCTACAAATTATCTATTCTTATGTTCTGGTATATTCACATTCTATATTCATTCATGCATAATAGTACAGCTACACCATTTTTTATCAAATACTTATTTTCTTCATCTTTAACCGTAAGTTTAAAAACTACAAAATTTCAACATATTTTATCAAACATTCATTCTCTTCTCCTTTAACCATAAGTTTAAGAACTATTTCTAAGTTTTAAAAAGAAGAGGACTAAAAGAAGCAATCAAAGGCGTACCTATATCATTGTGCCACGATTTCTTTTTTTTTTTTTTTTGTATTTGACACAAAGAAAAGAAGAATATCATGAATGATAAAATAATAACATAAATAAAAAAACTTATATTAAAAATAATATTAAAATAAGAAATTAATTTTAGAATCAAACATATTTTAATTTTAAAAATAAAAGAGAACTTCTATTCATTAAAACATATTAATTCTAAAAGCAATAATATGTTTCCTCTCCTTTAAAAAATTATGGAGGGAAGTAGGGAACATATGTGAAAGAGAGATGTGGAACCCAATACCTAAGTTAAGGAAATTTTACTTCAGTTTAGTTCTCTCATTTAATTCAAAATTGATAGTTAGTAAATGCATGAATGGGAAAAGGAAATGCACAATTAGAAAAAGAAACACATAGGATACCATATAGGAAGAAAATTAGTGGAAACACATAAATATTTTAAAAGGAATAAATAATGACAACGATAAAGATCTATTAATAAATTGTGCCTTAATAATGAAAATTATAACAAAATCATCATCATTTACAATATTTTTTGATTAGTCTGTATATTATATATATTATTTTCTAGAGACAATATTTATTGTAACTCTATAAATATAATAAGTGAATCCCACATAATCAATTGATGAAATAAACAAGTTGACTAGTATATTACTATAGATAAATAGATTGATTGATTGAGCAAAATTAGGAAAGAATGTAGGTGAAAAAAGAAATGAAAATAATCGACTTAAATCTTATATATAATGGGATTAAAATGATTCTTGACAGAATAAGTAAGAAATTTAAAATTATACATTATTGGTAATTAACCTGTCACCTATCAAGTAGAGGTGAAAACTAAATAGAATACGTGGACTCTACATAATAAGATAAATATGATTATTGCTTGAATTGATAGGCCTCACATATAATATTGAAATAGTTGTTATTGAATTACGTGAGTCTCACATAATAGGATTAATAATAGTATAAAAAAATTTAAAGTTTAAAAAGCAAAAAAAAACACATGAATAAGAAACCAAAACAGAAATAGATTTGAGTTCACAATAAAAATATAATGACAATGACAAAGATCTTTCTCATTAGTTATGTCTTAATAGTGACAATAATAACAAAATTGTTATTTACATTATCTTTACTTATTGTATTAGTTAATATAAGTATAGATACTATTTTCTTATGATGTCATTTATTTAGCGTATATAAAATGAACTCTTTATCTATGTCTATCTATATCAATATCTGTACTATATTATTGATTGTCACTTCGAAAAGAAAGAATAGGCATGCAACTTATATAAAATTGCTTACATATGTTTAGTAAGTACTACAATAAATAAAAGCTCTAACAAAAAGATAATGTTAAATTATTTATATTTTATTTACCATAGAGAAATAAATTTCATATCTTTGTTTCGATTATGATCCTATATATAAGGTAAAATAACCTTATATTTCATATATATAATTTGAATTAATCTATATATTTCAATTGCCAAGGATCTTGATGGTTTGCATTTTCAAATTATATTTGTTAATGCTAATATAAAAGAACTTAAATTATCAATAGATGAGAATGGTCTTAGCATTAAGCAAAAATGCTACTTACTAATAATATTAATTTTCTTAAATTTCCAAACCACTTATAACTCAATAACTTGTATTTGTTTATCTGAACTAATTTTTAAACATTTCTTATGATATTATGTGTTTATATCATAAATTGTACTTGATTATTATTCCAATTGTTTATTCCACATATTTAGTTTACCTTCTATGTATACTCCTTTAGAAAACAATAGTTTTGTATTTAATGATTAATGATTTTAAGTGAATGTCATATGACTTGAGTATGTGTTAGGAGTATGACATATAACATAAATTATAATACTCTTTTCATTTATATCAAATTAAAAATGTCATTTCATTAATCGTAATTGTCACTTGGTTTTAAAGGTTTACTAAAATTCATTGCAATTAATTGTATCCTTTAAATGAAACTTTTATGTAAAATATCATAAGTGGATCCCACATAATCAATTAATGGAATGCACATGATTGGTTTGATGTATTAGTATAGATTGATTGATTGAGAGAAAAGATTCAAAAGAACGTAAGAGAAAAGAGAAATAAAAATAATCATATTAAAATCCTATATAATAGGAGTAAATTGATTATTAACAAATAAGCGAGAAATTTAAAATTCTACATTATTACTAATTAACTATTCCACTATTAAATAGAGGTAAAAACTAAATTGAATAGGCAAACCCCACATAATGAGATAAATATGATTATAACTTGAATAAATGGCCTCACATGTAATACTAAAATTTTACAAATTAGAATATATGGGTCCTACATAGTGGGATAAAAACAAAATACAAAACAAAAAAGGACAATTGTTTAAATAAAACTTACGAATTCATAATAAAAATTATAATATTGAAGTAGAACTAAATAATAAAAGGAAAAATTTAATAAAGTTGGAGATAAAGAGGAATTTTTGAAATTTAAAAAATAATTAGGAAACCTTATGGGTCTTACATAATTGTGAAGGGATTAATAGTTTTCCAAATTTAAATGCATTGTTAATTGAAAAATTATAGTAGATTAATAGAATGATATATGATTGTATAAAGGTAGGTTCTTCTTAATTAGATTAAGAAAAAAATATAAAATAATTTCAAAAAAGGTTGTAGCAGAAAGGAGGGATTTTCTTACCTCTTATTATTTCGAAGATGCGCTCACTTTGCATGCGAGAGGCACAGGATTCTACACCCTGCATCTCCACGATTCTTTTTATATTACTGTATTTTTTGAAAAATAAATATGCTTCATAGGTTGGTGTAGTACATCCATTTACATAATGCAGGCAAAGGTTTTGTTCTTCACCTTGTCCAGACTTTTTCTTGGAAACAAGTACTACTACTACAAATTTACAAATTCATGTTCGATACTTTGATTTTG
Source organism: Posidonia australis (assembly GCA_024699735.1). Lineage (NCBI taxonomy): Eukaryota > Viridiplantae > Streptophyta > Magnoliopsida > Alismatales > Posidoniaceae > Posidonia > Posidonia australis. The sequence goes on along the minus strand of JAMKQA010036940.1, from coordinate 8,749 downwards.
AACATATGACAATTGAATTGATGTTAGAATCCAATCTCAGCGCAGCTCGATCCGACTTGGTTCATTTATCAAGCAAACAAAAAAACCAACCCAACAGGTGTTTTATCACGTAACAAATTAAAAACCTCGATTCCTTTTGTAAATCAATACAGTAGTAACAAAACCTTGGACTCAAATATCATGACATGCATATAGGTTGTTCACTTATTTCTATAGTACATCCATCCTACCCAAATCAAAAGAATTTGGTAGTAAAAACAAGCAAGCAAGAAAGAAGTTAACAAACTCTCAAAACTGAAACCCAAAATATAAGGGGGAAAAAAATCAACTAAGGACACGTTACACGTGATTTCCATGCCTTCGACATCTTGTTTCCAAGGTAGCGAACTGCATTAACACCTCCAGCAGCCAATAGGCCAGACATCATCTGCTTTGCACTGGAAACCATTACCAGACGCCTCAAAGCTCTTCTGGTGTAATTTACAGCCTCCTCTCTAGAAGCAATGGCAACATGATGTGCCATCCCACCTGCGGGAAACAACATCTCATGTGCAAAGGAAGAATAATATGAAACCTTGAATTAGTGGAATCGTTGATAGGGGCAAACATGCTACCTGCATTGCTTCCCATCCATGTTCTTCTTTGATTTTGAACACATGGAAGCGAGTCAAAGAGGAATTTTGTTGCAGATATCCCACATTCCTAGCAACACGTCAGGAAAATTAGTAAGTTTGATGTCTCACAATAATTATTAAGAAGCTTAGAAAAAAAATTAGCTAGCAGGACATTTATTAAATTGAGAAAAAAGAAAAGGTATTTTATCAGTTCATCAATAGTATTTTGGTGGTTATCCTGCAATTTCCTATAAAAAAGGGGAGAAATTGTCAAGTATGACATCTGGTAATGAAGTAAGATTACTGGCTATAAAGACCACTATCTGGATGGAGAATGGCAATATGACAAAAGAGTTGACTTGCCAATATGTTGCAGCATAAATGCCTGTTATAATCCCTGTGGCAGGGCCAGTGAGTGGATAGAGTGGAAACTAATGCACACTTAAGTAAATAAAGTTCCATATAAAGGTGTTTAGTAGACATTTTCAAAAAGCATTACAAGCTCCCAAATGAAATTCCATAATTTGAGAGAATTATACAATTCCGTTTTACTAGCATATGCCTAGCACTTCAAAATTATTCAAGTTTATTTGAGTTCAAATGAGCTCAATAGTGGTCACATTTACTTACTACAAGGGCCATTCCGGCACGATGAGAAACAGCATCCCTCCCTGAATGAAATAAGATACTATGGTGCTATCCAAGTCAACCACAATTATTTTTAGATTTGATACCAGCTATGCCTTCAAATTTTAAATAACAGAAAACTGACTACTTTTGAAATGAAACATATATTAATATTTACTGAGTTTATTTGCAGCTAGTCCTACATATCTGGTATCCACATCTAGTTTTCTTTTTTAAAATATGGACTACAAATTTAACTTTTTTTCCTTAAGGAGTGCGGGACTTCAGTGTCCACAAACCCCTTAGTGGCCCTGACACTAGACCACAGAACCACATAAAGTCTTTCCTAAAACCTAAGTCAAATAAAATGGTTGGAAACCTGTTTGAACGATCTCCGCTGGTCATGACATGAAGACTCAAGCAGTCCTTCCATGGAATACTCTCTTATGAATGGTCTATACATGGCCTGAAATGAGCTAAAACTTCCCTTCACAATCTTTCTTACCTGTGGTAAATAAAGAGCAGCTACAAATCAAAAGTTGTGAAAAAGAAAAGAAATTTTCAGAATATTTTAACAGTGAGGTTGGGAATGTTATGGTGAAACCTATTGTTTTCAGAATTAAGTAAAAAATAAATCCCAAGCAATACAATAGAATAAAGAGAACAAACTAATGTAGTTAATGTTTAAAAAATGGAAGTTGTGAGAAAACCTAGAGAAAAAGAGTTTTTTTTTCTTAGACATCTCAAGTTGCAAAGAGGAGGAGCTGATGGAGTATAGGTAAACAAGTGGATTAATGTTTCTTTGCCCATTCTTGTGAGTAAAAAAGCAGGCCCAATGTAGAATGCTTGGCAGATAAATACAGGCACGATGTACCAGAGTATAAAAGACACATCAAGGAAAGATATACTGAGTATAAAAGACACATCGACAGAGTTACAAATCGATGTTAAATGAACTAAATACCTGCTCAGGTGTTATATATATGTGCATATTGACAACAGAAGCATTAACAAAAAAAGGCGTATAGATGATGCATATAACAAGTTTTATTTACACTACACCATATACATTTAAAGGATATAAAAGAATTTAGGAATAATACATGTGTAATTACAAGTGTGGAGCATATGCATGCAGCATGCCTTTTAGAACTTTAATGATAATTTACATACCACTTTTGTTCATATAATATATGCTCTTTTAATGAGCTTCATAATATAAGCCTCAAAGTTACATCAAATTAGACAACTGGAAGTAGTATAATATCTTCAGTGCACTGTAAATTGTTACCAACTGACCTTGTGCTTGTCTTCAGCAAATAGCATCCGCAGGTCACCCATGTACGAGAGGCTGCAGATTGTAGAATATAAGTCTTCCTGTGCATAAGTAAAATGTTAATCAAATGTAAGTTCCTTGTGAAGATAACTTAGGAGCAAACTTTTAAGGCAACCTCTGCAAATTCAGGTGGTGATAGTAGTAACCCTGCAGCAACTGCAGCCTTCAAGTTTACTGCGTTGACCATTCTAATGTCAAAATTATCCACAAGAACAAAAACCTGTAAGAGTAACAAATTCCAATCAAGAAAAAAAACTCCAAAGTAGGAATCTATTTCTAGTACAAAGAAAAAGAGATGATGCTAAAGAACCATGAGCTGGATTATATGATTAAGAAATATGTGGACATCAAGAGGTGGTTTTATTGTATGCAAAAGGGATGGCACTTCTTTAGTAAAATAATGTTGTAATAAAGGAACAAAGAACTAATTCTTTCAATTTGTCAAAATTCACCCATTAACAACATTCAAGTTGATGTCAACATCATAATAGTCAACATCTTTCCAAATTGAGGAGATTTGCTGCCTAAATTACTTGCAACAAAAAGGAAATTGAATAATAAATTAAAAAAAAAAAAAACTCCAATCTGCAGCTGCATGAAATACTATACTTTAAATCTAACAAAAAAATGTGTTTTTAGATGCAAGTTGGTGATTGTGGCTGATTCTGGACCAAGCGCAATGTAGGATTAATAGCCATATTAGTGAAACAAGTAGGATAGGATTATGTTAATATTAAGTAGATAATACTTAAAGCTTCAGATTCAAGTCATAAACACTAATACAGCAAAATTAAACTGAAGCTATCGAGTAGAAAATACTAAAGGCTTCAGACTCAAGTCATAAACATTAATATAAAAAAATCAAACTGAAGCTCACTAAGCATATGTTTTGGATTACTCGAGAAATAGACCTCAACTTCTCATCTCAAATGTCAATGACTGAATATACATTGCTTTCCTAAAAAGCAAAGGTTGCTTTCCAACAATGAGGATCCTTGTGAGAATATTTTTAAGAGTCTGTTAGTTGTTGAAAATATATTCCATCAACACATGCATATTTTTTTCATTCCCAATAACAGGTTTCAACGAAATGATACATGGAATACTGTTTTTAATAGACATTAATGCAGAAGAAAGTGGCACACAAAGATCATTAAAAGCAGCTGACATCCACTAAATATTCATCACAACAGAATCCAGAAGAAGAGAACACTTATGACACAAGCAAACATTATAATCAAGCTCACACCCAAGGGCCAACATTATAATCAACTATATCATACCATCTACCTCCAAAATAGCATATATGGTAGAAAAAACTACATCCTATGGAAAATAATAATAAAGCACACCTCATGTGCCAACATACAGGTTTTTGCAAACGGCCACTGAGATAAAACCTGTTCCAAGTCAAAATATCAAGAGCCAAATCTTGCATCCTCACAACTCCATACTTAATCATCTGATAAGAATCCAAGCAGGCAAACTCAATGAAAGCTGTTAATGAGATTTATACCAGCTCAAAAACAACATGTTTTTCAGCAGCAGCCATTTTAAAGACCAGACCTTGTCTTTCCATGGAACAAAGGGATTGAAGTGGACTCCCACCCCAATCATTTCCGCTACACACGTGATCTGAAATTCAAAAGAAAATACATCAGATACCAGTAACTTAGTCCTACTAAAATTGTTAGTTGTCTGCAAATGGCAAAAAAAATAAAAAAATGAAAAGAAAACAAAGAAACAAAGGGATGGCCGAGCTAACTGTTTTTGGGCCAAGGCATGCCATCCAAGAAGCATAGTGTCCTCTGTTCCTCTCTAGGTTCTGCCATTTCCTCAAAATCAAAACCCAGCAAAGAATCCTATAGCAGATAACACAAACTGGATCTCATGTGACAAGGTTGAATTATAAAAACTTTACCTCAGAATGCCACTGGACGGGATCTGACACACCCAAGATGTAATCCACCATTGCTGCCTGCTAGATACCCAAGGAAAACCAATTAAAGACTTCTCTTTTATATTACAAAACAAAAAAGTTCCTCCTTCATGAATCGAATGCGCAGAAAGGATGCAGCTAAGATAGACCATATTATTATTTCATAAAAATACTACGAAAGAAGAAAAGGCATGCATTCCACCATCGCAACCTGCTGTGCGCAGAAGAAATTGAAAGAAAAAAAATTCAATCTTTCAAGTACTACAGGTAACAAGACCCATTCATGAAACAAAACGCACAAAGAAAAGACTACAGCTTTCGCACAAAGAAGAAGACGAAAGTGGCAACAATAGGAGAAGGTAGGTTGCCTTGTCAGTGTTGTTGGGAAGAAGGGAGGAGCCATAGGCGCAGCAGAAATCCACGGGAGGGAGGACACCAAGCGGGGCAGCAAGCTCTTCTACTCCCATCGCCATCTCGCTGCCTCCCACCTCTCGGTCTCTCCAAACAAAACAGCAAGCTCATGGACATCGAAAAAACCGTAAATTTTGGGTTTAAGCGACTGAAAAATGCAAGCATGGTGATTGTAAGGGTCCAATGCTTTCTCTGAACTATCTTTTAAGTGTTTAAATCAAATTTATAATTGTTGTAATTCTAGTTTTTTTTTTTTTTTTTTACTGTAAATGTCTTTTTTTTTGAATTGCAAATGTTCATATTAAAATGACTATCAACTCGAGGTATATGTAATTAAAGTAGTTCTACTCTTTACTGTAATAAAGTCATTTTCATGTTGTGCAACTAAACTTAGAGCTAAGGTTTTTTTATTAAGTAAAATGGTAAATGTTTAGAATTTTTACCTATACCAAAGTAAATTTTGATTTTTTAAATTTAAGTAATCCATAATTTTGAGATTTAATTATTTTATATTTTTATCTTAGCAAAAATGAAAGGTATAAAGGTAAAGCGGGGAAAGAAAGTTGCTTTTACAAGTCACACTCTTGTGTCAAAAGGTTTTCCTCCATGTAGTGGTGTAAAAAAGGTCGGATTTGATTGGATTGTCCTATCGTTTTGTCAAAGAGTGAATCTAACTGGGCCATGGGCTAGAGTAGCTGGCCCAGTTTATACAAGATCAGTGCATGAGCCAGGCTTGGAAGGGAAACCCTTGAGCCCAACTTAGCCTCAGTCGTTGGTTGAACCAGGCTAGATGGGTCTAGTCGGGCCTAGGCTTAGTCCATGATTGTTTGATCTTAAAAATTTTATCAATTAATAAAAAAATATTTTATTGATTAAAGTAATATGTAACTTGAACAAAGTGAAATAAAAATTACATAAACTAATCCAAAAGAAAATTTAAGAGTTGAGTCGCCACCAGAATACTAGCCAAGTTTTTGGATGACAAGTGAGATATGGAAGTTGAGTCATTTCTACATGTATTGTGAAGGTGTTCATCTTCTTCGTTTTTTTCTTTGACAGACTTACAAATGTCTCAATAGATGACATGAGGAAATAGCAAGGTTATAAGATAACTTGCAGCCACAGTAACTACATGTATAATACCTATCATTATTTAGATCTGCAGTGTAATGATTCAACATCTTCAATCGAAACAACCTTTTTACTGCTAATATTTGAGAAATTAGAGAGAATTGAAAGAGTAAAGAGAATTGAAAGAGAACGTGCATTTAAAGGTGAAAAATTTGACATAGGCTGACTTGTCAGGGAACAGACTAGCTTGATCCTCTCACAATTGGTGGGACCCACTACCATATGCATGGTAGTGGGTCCCATGGTAGTGGGTCCCACCACTTGTGAGAGGATTGACCTAGTCAACCCCCTGACAAGTAGGCCTGTGTTTTTTTTTTGTAAACGGTAATCTATTATAAATATAGGATAAGAAGTTTTCAACAGTCAATATTACACTTCAGTCGGAACCCAAAGTTCCAACAACAAAAATTAAGATCGTCTGGGAGGAAATAATGTTAAAGACAGAATAACAGAGTATTACTTCGACTAACAGCATGTTAATCATAGCATGGGATTATCTTCCAAGAGAGCAGGCATTGAGATATTGTTTTCCCTTCCTTGCTGGGGATTTGTTGGAGCCATTGGGGCTTGCTCCATCTCTCTGTTTTGCTGGAATGTAGATATCGATTGTAGAGTTTCATTCTTTTTAAATCCTGCACCCAGACATTCTATCCAACAGTGAAACAAGGAAATGATGTCATTTATAATCATGCTGGCATTCCTATAAATTCTCCTGAAAGTTCTATTATTTCTTTCCTTCCAAACAGACCATAAAAAAATTTGAACAAAGGTACGAGAACCTTTTAAGGAGGTTTCAAATTTTAGCGTAGGAGGAATAGCAAATAAATCTTCGATTGAAAGTATAGCAGGATATATGAACCCAACAGTAAAGGCATTCCAAATAGAATAAGTGAAAGGACAATATAAAAAAAGATGCTTGACAGTTTCTCTATTGTTATTGCAAAAGATACATAAATCAGAGCCAATCCAACCCCTTTTGCATAGATTATCTTTGGTCAAAATTTTATTACTAATAGCCAGCCACGAAAAAAGTTTGATTTTGAGTGGCACCTAGCAATTCCAGATTTCATTTGTGTATTTAAATCTGAAGCCACCATCATTTAGCATATCATAACAAGATTTAACAGTAAAGTTTTTGCTGGTAGACTTCCATATTAGTGTGTCCTCTTCATCTGTTAATCTTGTATTGTTGAAAATATCTGTTAAACTTTCTAATTGAGCTTGTAAGGATTCAACTTCAGCTTGTGTCAAGGGAATGAAGAATAATCTATCAAGGTCTGCTCTAATAATCTCTATAATCTTTGTGACTGAAGCTTGCTTAAATTTTGCCATACTATATATATCAGGTGGGTTATGTTTTAATTTTTCACCGTTCTACCATCTACTTTCCCAAAAAACAGTATTTCTTCCATTTTTAACTTGAAATGAGGTAAAACCAATTATAATATCAAAACAGTTTTTGATTTCTAACCATAATGGTGAGGATCTACCATTTGAGACATTAAGGAGAGCACCCGGTCCATTCCTAGCAAAATATTTAGCTCTGACTACATCTTTCCATTTCATTGAATAGGAGCTAGACAGAAGTTGCCAAAGTAGTTTGCATTTCAGTGCCAAATTGAACTGCCTTAAATTAATGATTCCCCAACCTTTTTGTGCTTTTGACCTACAAAGAGATACCCATTTAACTAAATGGCTGGCAGTACTAGAAGATAAGGAATTCCATAGAAATCTATTTCTGATTTTGTCAATAGCTTTCTCTACCTTAGCTGGTAGATGTAGTACTGAAAGATAGTATGTAGGAATGGCAGATAATACAGCATTTACCAAGGTAAGTCTTCCCCCTAATGATAGGTAATTTGCCTTCCAATGAGATAATTTTTAGTGATTTTCTCGATTATTGGAGACCAATCTTGGAAATTGGGTTTCCTGAAATGCAATGGTAAACCCAAATATTTTATAGGAAGTTTCTCTATGCAGCACCCCAAATTTTGAGAGGCTCTTTGAACAAAATCCTTAGATATTCCAATACCAGTAAGTGATGATTTATGGAAATTGATTTTCAAACCTGAGCATGTTTGAAAACAGCATAGTATTCTCTTAATATTTATTGTATTATCCTCTCTAGCAGATAAAAATAATATGGTATCATCTACATATTGAATATTCAATATGTTGGGGCCACCATTTGGTAGTTGAATTTTTGAAATTAAATTATTGTCAATCGCTAGTGCTAACAACCTGTTCAACACGTGTGTGACCACAATAAAAAGAAGAGGGGAAAGGAGGTCACCTTGTCTTAGTCCATTAGAAGCCTTGAAATATCCCATAGGGGAGCCATTAACTAGAACTGAGAACTTAGCATATGAAATGCACATTTTAATCCAAGTATTCCACTTGTTCCCACAGCCTAATCCCCTAAGAGCCTCCATTAAGAAGTCCCAATTAACATTATCAAAAGCCTTTTCAAAATCCAATTTCAGAATAAGACCCGGTATAGCATTCATTTTCATGTAATGTACAGTTTCCTACGCAACTAGGAAACAGTCACCTATGTACCTTCCAGAGAGGAAGGCACACTGAGAATTATCAATGATATTGTTGAGAATAGGAGTGAATCTCGTTGCTAAAGTCTTTGTTATAATTTTATAAAGACTGTTTACCAAACTAATAGGTCTAAAATCTTTTATC
>JAMKQA010036939.1:0-21191 GCA_024699735.1 Posidonia australis | reverse complement strand
ACACTCTCTCTCTCTCTCTCTCTCTCTCTCTCTCTCTCTCTCTCTCTCTCTCTCTCTCTCTCTCTCTCTCTCTCAATAAACTATCAAGATATTCTCAAATAACATGCTTATTCTTTCACTTTTCTCATTCTCTCTCTCTCTCTCTCTCTCTCTCTGAATAAACTATCAAGATATTCTCAAATAACATGTTTATTCTTTCACTTTTCTCATTCTCTCTCTCTCTCTCTGAATAAACTATCAAGGTATTCTCAAATAAAATGCTTATTCTTTCACTTTTCTCATTCTCTCTCTCTCTCTCTAAGATCATCATGCCATCTTTCTCCATAAGTTAAGCGTCGAACATAGCTTATTGTTCCTCATTTTGCTTTGTTACCTTGGCCCACTAAGCGAGAGGATCAACTTGGTCTAATACTTTCAGTATTGTTTTCATGTTGTTACTGATGCTACTCTCAAGATGTTCATCATCACTTTTTGATAGTCCTAGTGTCCTATTAGAAGAAGACTAATCATCGTCTTTAAATAAAGAAAATATATTGCATAAGAATTTTGCACATAAATAGTTTATTTAAGTGATTCACTTATTTTACTCACATTAGTCTTAGATAAGTCAAATAATCTCCACTTTGATGACTGGGAAAAGATTTTCGATAAATCTCGCTCACAACCTCAATGATTGATGCGAGGTAGAGGATTGGATGTATCAACTGTTTTGATATTAAAATGCTCGAATAACCAAGACTATGACATAACAAAAGAGAAAATAAATATAATTAATATAATATATCACAACCCAAGGACAACACTAAGACACTACTATGACACCATTATGACATCAATTAAAAGGAGAAGCCTAATAGTACATAGACATCACTATAATACCCCAGTGACATTACTATAGTACTACTATGACACTCTAATGGTACCATTAGAGTGCTACTGTAACATAAGAGGAGAAACTTAATAGTACAAAGATATCACAATGACATTCCAATGACACTACTATATAAGAGTACCATGGCACTACTATATAACAACACAATGACAACACTAGGACACCATTATGTTACAACACTATGACGATACTATGTAATAATACAATGACAACTCTATGACATCAAATAATAAAAGTAATACTTATTAGAAGAATCGTTGTATAACCATTAACGTAATTGAATTGAATATCTTCTTAAAGTTGTAGCTTACATTTGGTTTCAAACAATTGTATTGTAGAGGAACCTTTACAATTTTTAGGCCATTATAGTGTCAACTTCAAAATGGTAAATATAGCATAAGCATATAGAGGTCTAGTGATACACTTTTTGTAATAGACAATCTTAAAAGTAAATAATCGTCTACTGAATTGAACTTTACCAGAGATTTGACAATGTGAAACTCATATTTTTTAGCATTATAATATGTTGCTAGATTCTGAACAAAGTAGTTGTTAACACGTAGAACCTTCATATTATGAAAGTGTTTAAACGGTGTCTTCAAGAAAATCTCTTGTTGAGTGGATATAAGTTTATCTCCATATTTTTTCAAATAACTAAAAATACAATAAGATATACAAAATGAAAGTTGCCTCGAAGATAATGACATAACAGAAAAATAACATATTAATTATAGATAAAAAAGAATTGATATATCATATTGCCTTTGACAATCCTATTTTACTTCTTTATGGCGAAGTACTGCTACTCTTAATTTCATATAATTCATTACTACTCTCAACAATCCGTGTCTCTTTTTTTATAATTTTACGTTGAGATCAGAAGACACAAGGAAGCCGGTGAGGCGAAAGGGGAAGTAGACGAAATAATTGAGAAAAAGGTTTCAGTAATTTAGAAGTAAATGTATGACGTTTTTGACATAATAAAAAACTGTTACCTCAACCACAGAATAATTAATGTAGGAGAGAGAGAATTCACGTGAAGGTTATGTTCGTCTGCCACTCCACGTCACAAGTCCTGTCGAATATGGGATTGAAAATGGAGTCCTTTTTTATACCATTTTTGTGCCATACATGCACAAAAGCTTCATTCAAACACACTAACCACATCTCCCTTCGAAAATCACTCCCTTCTCCTCCACACACAACAATCTCTTCTTTGTCCCCATCATCATCACCCAACACAATCCCTAACGAAAAATCCCGTCTTCCATTTCTTCCCCTTATCAGTTCCATGTCGACCACCACCACCACCTCTGCAGCAACCTCCTCCTCCCCGTTTTCGATGCTCTCCGACGACATCGTCCTCAACATCTTCGTCAAGCTCGAGTGCGACCCGAGGGACTGGGCGCGCCTTGCGTGCGTGTCCTCCCGCTTCTCCGCCCTGATCCGCCACGTCTGCTGCAGGGCCAAGTGCTTCGATTCCACCCCTTTCGTCCTCTCCGACCTCCTCTCCGACGCCGACGGCGATGACCGCCCTCTCGGTGGGTGGGCGGCTTTCCACAAGTTGTGTATTTGCTGCCCCGGGCTACTCCATTCTGGTGTTCTTCTTGAAAATTCTGATTTTGGGCTCGAGCGCGAGATCGGCCCTCACCAGAATTATCGGCTCTCCTCCTCGTGCAATTCAGCGGCTTCTTCTTCTTCTTCTGTCTCTGTTATTACTTCTCCTCCTCTTGCTTCTTCTGCTCTTCCTGTATCAGCACCTTCTGATTGTAGTCCGTCTCTCGTTGATGATCTTTACTCTGATACTGTCTACGACGCCTCCGAGGCGAATACGGTTGCAATAAATGAAATGGAAGAGCCCGATAAGGTGGCGGTGGGTAATGCCGGTGGTTGGGAATTCTCCAAGAAGAGGAAGGAGCAATGTGATGGGAGTGCTGGTGTCCATTTGGCTGCGCGGGCGTGGAATCTTAGCAGGGAGCAGGGGAACAAGCTGCTTGCTAGCAGATTTAGAGGAGATTACTTGTACATATGTGATTGGCCCGGCTGTGTTCACGCCGAGGAGAAGCGCAATTACATGTTGTTCAGGGGTATGTTTAAGAATTTCAAGCGGTCCAGGGTCTGGAGGACAATAAACGATGGGAACCGGAGCAAGATCGATCTGGACTGTGCATTTTGTCCTTGTAAGGAGACCTGGGATCTCCATTCTGCTTTCTGTTTGAGGAGGGTATTTGGGTACCATGATGATGGGGAGCCAGTGGTCAGAGCATTTGTTTGCGAGAATGGGCATGTCTCAGGGGCGTGGACCGACCGGCCGCTGTATACTTGAAGCATGTTTTCCTTGTTGAGCTGTTTTCCAGTATGCCTTTTTTTTTCTTGATTGATAATGTTGAGTTTCTAACAGATTTATTACTATTCCTGAGCAATCTAATCTTTCAATTATGCAACCATTTTATTTTACTAAGTTCAACATTATCCAGATTAGTCAACATTTATTTGTTTCAATGCAGCAACAATATGTTATTTGTAACAAGTGGTTTTGTTGGTTGGTTAATGAGTCACATTTTATTCATTAAATGGGTTGATGAATAAAAAAAAAGCCATCATTTTGGTACCAAATCTCACTGATGCTGCTAGGCTAGCCTTTCACGTCTGATTCAACAAAAAAAGGGTTGTACGCTTCTCCTCCACCAACAGTCTAGTTAGTAGAAAGTCCTAAGATTAACAGTTTTGTGTAATTCAAAAACGCTATTCTGTTTATCTTGTTAATTTTTGTGTATTGCATATTGATGAATTCTTTTTAATTTCTTTTTCAGAATTGTGTTTGTCTGATGTCTCTAGGTTTTTGTCCTAGTATAAGTCAAGGTAAAGGGTATAAAATAGTAGCGCTACAATTTATCACATATGGCTGCACAATGTCTAGATTTATCTTTGTTACATAGACCGACCATTTCTATGACTCTATTTAGTGATTTTATTCTTCTCCAATTGTAAAGGCCTACTTGTACAGACCATGATTTTGCTATGACTTTCAGATGCCATACCTGTGAAAATTGGCTGCTTGTGCTCAATATCTTCTTATGGATATGCTAGTATATTCTTTTTATTTTTATTTTGTATCCATCAGTTTTATTTAATAACTATGCATTGTTAGAATTGGTTGAGCTTATATCAACTTCACAGACAAGTTTTAGGCCTGCTTATTATGTTATCTGAGTACTTGGAAATAGATGCCTTATCATACCATTTAGTTACAATTTCAATGGTAAAATCTGTATTGAGTACTTCAAGATATCATATCCTTGCCATATTGGGGTAATATTGCCTGTATGTGATTGTTTTCTTTATTTGTGCATCCATGAATTTTAAAATTTAAATCCTAACCCTGATCTTGCAGTATTTTTAGTTTTTTCATTGATGTGGACATAGAAATGAATGTATTTTCAGGTTGACATGGTCAGAAAGGAAATTCAAGCCTTTGCTGCATCTGTGCAGATTTAAGAAGGTATTAGCTAGGTCCTGGAATTTGGTTCGAATTGGATGGAGGCATCTAATGATGTATTGGCAGTTTGAAAGAGGTAAATACAAAGGGTATTTGTTCATTTGCTGGGTTATCAATAGGGTTTAGCAGCTTAACTAGGGGGAGAAACACAATGAAGCTCCTCAAACATTGTTTCAGTTTTTGCACTTACATAATAGTTGGTAATGTTTTATAAGCTGAAGAATAATAGAGAGAGTTCACCTTGATAACAAAAGAAAATGGTCTTGTTTTTTTGCCATCTACATACCCAATTACAAATACAAAAACTGAGAAAAGAAATCAAAACTAAACAAGGACAGAAAAAGAATAACGAAAGAATCCCCAGAAGATTATTCAGAAATCATTGGAAAATGCATCATGATGTTATTGGTTTTGCAGCTCTTATGTTAGAATTCTCTTTGATCGGTGCAGTGGATCTCGTGGTAACCCATATGGTTACTCTTCCATTGGATGGTTGGTGATAAAGATAAAGATATCACAACATTGATGCTAAGATGACAAACTGTAATGACTCGATCCTGAGTTGTTACTAAAATCTCGTTATCATTTTATTTATTTATTTATTTACAATAATTATTTGCATCAAATTTAAAGTTAAATCTAATATTAAACAACTTAAATCAAAATATTGTTAACTGAATTAAGTTAAATCAAACATTTACCTAGAACTCTTGATGTGTGGTTGACCGATTTCATTTTCATGTACTAGCAAACTTTTACTCCTATTCTACACCTGAGAAAATACCAACAAAACACACATAAGTGACTACTGAAAGGTCATTTAGCATACACTTTCACTAAACATACACATTACTCTGACATCTCTCCTGGATACCGCACATAATACTGGATAATATTTTTTTATTCCATAAGCAACACAGTTATAAACTCATGTCTTTGAAAACTATTCTTTTTTTTTTTTGAAAATCATATTTTTGACTTTTAAAATCATTTTTTATCTTTTCTTCCACATCTATGTATTCTTTTTCAAAACTTGATACTCTACTTGAATTGGCTACTCTTGCTAAATCAAGTTACAACAACTAGAGTGTGTTATATTAGCACTGAGTCTTTGCTCAATCAAACAAACAAGTAAATCTAAAAACTGGCACAATTCTTTATTCTTTTTCTAAACACTTTCTTTTTACTTTAAAATCTCATGCTTTTCTCAAGCATCTTCATTTTCTTTAAAAAATTCATGCTTTTGTGAAATACTTTTCTTTTCTGGAAAATCTCATGCTTTTCTAAAATACTTTTCTTTAAAATTCTAATACTTTTATCAAGCATCTATTTTTTCTTTACAAATCTCATGCTTTTCTTTGATGCATCTCTAGACTAGATTCCAGATCTATCCAAAATACAAACTTTAGTTGGAACTAGTTCTAAAATTTTAGTTTCAACAAATTCTGACCTCTAGGCCTCTCTGGTGTGTCGTGCTACCCGAGGTCAAGTAATAAATACCTGACAATAAGTAGTCCACTAAAGCACGATCAACGGTGTCTGCACTACAACTGTGAATATCCCGTACAGGACATACCATCACCTCGGCTGACAGGTGTCACTGTACTGGGACCACACTAGTCACTGTTTCAACTAACATGGGGATGCATCTTCTCTCGACGCCTCTGTGTGTCCGGATACCTGAGGATTCTCTCCCCAGGCCCTGTCAGCACTTAACAGTCCTTGTTTTGGCAACCGTACTAATCAGAGTGTCATGTCCAACCACTCAGAGGTCTCATATCTCTTGGTTTACTGTCACGTATCTCTGTGTACAGTCAGTACCTTGGGTCTTCAGTACCTAGACAAACGGAGTCTTATAGCTCTAAGTCTAGCCAGTCCTCCATCCACGGATTTCAGCCTTGACCTCGTGAATGACAATCCAAGAGTCTCATATCTTTAAGATCCGACGAACACTTACCTTAGTCTCTCGGTCTCTAGCCTCAACCTAGACAATGTGCCCGATCACCTCAAGGATGTCGTCACACCTGTGATCTTGTCAACATGTTCCGTCGATCTCTTGGCCTCAACAATAAAACTATGGAGAACCTTTCAAAATCTTTGCAAATCATACAAGTATTTTTTAAATTTCTTTGGAAATTCTTTCCAATCTTTTTTGGAATCTCTTTAATACACTTCAGGAAAACTGTCAACTCAAGGCAACACTTTTAAATCTTTTTGGAAAGTTCCTTTTGCAAATTACTTAAAATTCTTTGATAATTCTCTTAAACCTTTGCAAATGACTAAACAACACATTTCTTTGGTTCTCAGAATGCTTTTCAAAATCCATTTCAAATCGTTTGAATATCTTTTTAGAATCGTCACAAAACACTGTGCCTAAATTGTACGAAACTAAAAACTAGAAATCATAGCTTAAATTAAAGTCTTGACAGCTCCCCTGTCAAGCTCAAACAATCACACTAAAATCGAAGCAATAATCTTGGTGTCTCCCTAGGTTTCCAAGATTGAATGTCCATTCAAACTTAACCAGAATTCTATGTTTGAATTCTATGCCCATTCAAACTTAATCTTGTATCCCTCAGGAGTATAGCCAGATCAGTGCTTAACAGAACTAGGTAGTACCACTGAATCACTCTTTCAGTGCACCCTAACAAAACTAACTGACTCGGGGGAGTTTGTGCCTTAGAAACGAAAGGAAATGGAAAACCGTGGTCAAAGGGAAACCAAATGAAACAGAAATCAACAAAACTTATTTTGCGTTTGATCAAATTTCTGTTTGTGCCTATATTTGGAAATAAACAAAAAACGAAATGGTGTGTTTGTGCATGTCAATGGAACAAGAAGGGAAATTGTTTTAATTTGGAGAGGTCTGTCGACATTGGCGGGTTCTGGGTTTGGGGCATGGTGCATTTTGGGTTTGGGGATTTGTGTGGGGATATCTTTGGAGAACTGCATCAAGGGAGAAGAAGAAAACCAGATATTTTTTCCTAAGAAGATGATGTCTTGGATTCTTTTCCAGGTGAATTTTTTTTAAAAAAAGAAGAAGAAAGAGGATACTCACCGTAAGAGAGGAGCTGCACTGCCTTCTTTGTGAAAGAAAAAAAGGAGGATGTAGAGAAGAAGAAAACAGTGAAGAAAAGGAGGATGAAGATGGAGATAGGGCGTTTCCATTGGGATTCTAGCTTTTGGCCAAGGAAATAAATATCTTCTTCCCTTTTATACTCTAGAAATCAATGGAAACTGTTTCCTTTTCCAGTGGAGGCACAAAGACCACTCAAAAAAGTTGTCAAAGGGAAACTATTTTTGTTTCCATTGGTTTCCTTTGGATTCTGATGGCACAAACCTTGCCTAGGTTTAGGGCTACATCATGATCCCACCGTCCTTTCTAAGCCATTAGGGAGGAAGCTTATTACTTCTAGGTTATATTGTCTTTTATGACTTTTATGTTTCAAATGGAAATTTGCTAATTCTTTTTAAGCCATTTCTAAAATTATTCTAACAGTTATCTTACTTGTTCTTGTGTCCATTTTAATTATCTTTCCAAGATCAATACATATATACACTCATATATATATATATATATGTATTAATCAAATCTTAATATACTCAACATTAGTTCAGGGCTTGATTTGACATACCGTTCAAATTCGGTGTATCGAAATCTCCTGATTCGGTGTACCGGACAATTTCGATATGTTATTTCAGGCGGTTTCTGAAAACGTTTGTCGGAGTTGGGACCTCCGATGGATCAACTTCCGGTGAACTAAAAATTTTATAAAAACATTCTAAGTCTACTTTCATTGAGGATAAGTTTCAATCCAATCCTATATCTATGATTCGAGATATAAATGCTTAAAGTTATAAGACTCAATCTGGCATAACTAATGGGTCATCAATCTTTATACATGTGCTGATATTTCTACAGGTCACGAAAATTAACAAGTAGCTTACTGAATTAAAGATGTTTGAGTCTACTTTCTAATAGCATAAAAATTATTCAATTCCAATACTCATAGATCAAGTTATAAATGATTCAAGCAAGAAGGCATTTGTTTATTGAAACTTTTGCACGAATTTTGCGTAAATATCCTTAAAGAAGAAGGA
This sequence comes from Posidonia australis, assembly GCA_024699735.1. Lineage (NCBI taxonomy): Eukaryota > Viridiplantae > Streptophyta > Magnoliopsida > Alismatales > Posidoniaceae > Posidonia > Posidonia australis. The sequence continues at coordinate 12,699 of JAMKQA010036939.1, read as the reverse complement.
AATATTTTCAATACCCATAATTAATGAAATAACTTATGAATAGGAGTTTCAACGACATTGTGGCATCCAACGTTGATTCATTTTCGGTCCTGTATTTCCACGGGTCACGAAACACCTTAGTTGGTAACCTTTACTAAAAATAATTTAATCATTAATTAATTATCATCAGTCATGATTGAATGTGAATGTAAGGTTTGAAATGTTACACAAATAATATTCTCTTATAGATTTTTTTGCACCTCTTTTTCAAGTTTGCTTCTGTTTTTCATATTACTTGAAGAATTTCGACACAATTCTGCTTGGGCTATTAGTTGTAATTGAAACTGATCCAGGTTGTTTCATTCTTCATTCTTCATTTGTAAATTGAAATTAATTTGTTTGGATAATTAACATGAGTTTTTGGCTTATGTTATGTATTAGACTACTTTCATGTCTAAAAGCGCATTCCCGTGACCAAGGACCTTCTTGATCATAACTTCTCATGTTAGAATCTATAGCAATATAGCATTTTACAGAAGAAGAATTGATTTTGCACATAATAATTCGAAAACAAATATCTAGTGCTTCTTTGCTTCAAGGGTATAACAATTTTCTAAATTCCATTCCAAGTTGCTCATAATTGGACTTTGTTATGGAATTTTTCAGAAGAAACAGACTTGCTAGAAGAGAGCTTAGACATCAACAATTTGCAACTTTGCAAATGAGCTGCTGTTTGTGAAGAAAGAAAAATAAGCACCAGTGACGTAAGTGAAGCAGCTTTGCTACTTTGGACTGATGAACTTACAACTTCTCCAGCAGAGTCTTGCTATGTGCAGTTAGAAAAGAAAAACGAGAATCACTGGGGATCAATTTTGAAACACTTTATGTTTGTCTCTGTTCATCCCTGTTTGCTGGTTGGGGAAAGCTTTATATGTAGTGTCAAATATACTAGATTGCACTGAAGATGTTTCTTCACCTCCATGAAAGGGCCTATCTCTGTTCATTCTGCTCTTGAACTATGAGACTTATAAGACTGATTAATCCTGGAAATTGTTAAAACAACAGGTTGAAGTAGTAAGAGATCTAGATGAAACATGTTGTTGCAGTGCAATCATTACTAGTTATATAATGTATCTGCTTCAGCCATTACAAGACAAAACAAGAAGGGTGTAGATTATCATGATTTTCTAGGACATTGTTTTGGTTGCCTTTATTGTCTCCTGGTGACACTATGGCTAAGTTTCATAATTGTTTGATCTTATTTTGGATTTTTTTAATATAAATTTCTTGAATTATTTTACATGCAGAAAGAAAAATGAATGATCTATTTTCAATTCCAAAGGCTCGATGGCCCATGTTTGTAAATGTTGTAACCACTTTCTTTCTATGGCTATAGTTTGATATTATAAATCATAAACATGTTTTTTTATAGTTTGATAATATAAATCATAAACATGTTTTGTTATAGCTTGATATTATAAACATGCTTTACGATATACCAGCTATTGAATCTCATGGCAGAAAAGAAGAGTGCATCAATGTTCTTACTCTCCTCTTCTTCTATTTGACATATATTTTAACTAGAGATTATGAGTTTCATTCTACGTGGAACGGCACATTTTGTGACACTTGTCTATATAAAATATCTGTAACCTAGCATTTTTGTCTTAAATATGATCTTTATGTTAAGTTGTAAAATCATGTGAAAGTATCAAATAAAAATCAAGTTTCTCACGCTAATTCTATTCTATGGAAAAACTCATGATGTATCATGTCTCTTCATATGTGTCCAATAGAGAGTAGAAGTAACTCTTTTTTTGGAAGTTGAAATAATTTCTTAAGGCATCGAATGGGCAACGTAAATGTCCTAGTATATTTTTCTAATATAGTATCAATTAGAGTTGCTTATTATACTGTGATCATGTGATAGGGGAAGACACTTAAAGCACAAGAGATAGAAACGTGTGCGTTGAAGACCACGGAAGGGGTGATATCTTTGAGTCGGATCATAACTCAAAAACATCATGTGGAAATAGAAAAAGATAAGAAAAGAGTTATCACATAGTTTACTTAAAACAGGAGATTAGGAAAATCACATGTAAATAATAAAGATAATTAAGAAACAAAAGCATAAAACTCCAATGTTAACAGACAAAGCATACAAGGTCCTCGTGGATAAAGAAGGGATAAAAACTACTTGCATATATTGAGATTCACTCTTGATTGTTGGGAAAAGTGATTTTATTTTAATTTTTAATCTATGTAGGTATCATAGGGATTATTTTCTTCTACAAAATTGTTAGAATTATTTAGACAAATAATTAATAATAAAATGATTGAATGTAAAATGATATGAATAAAAATAACAAATAATCAATAATAAATAGAAGAAATAAAAATGATTTTAACTTTTGACGAAGTGAGATGAATTTTTTAACTTGAAGAAGAAAATTTGCTTTCACATATAAGAATTTTTCAGTTCCTCTTCAAAAATACAAAGATAAAATCTCCAAAGATGTAAATTTTTTGAGATCTTCGAATCACACTGTAATATTATATGTTAGAGAAAAAGAGACGGAAGAAGAAAAAGTAAAAGAGAATTTTCTCTTGTTTTTTCGAAAAAACAACGATAAACTATATAAAGAAGAGAATACACATAGTAAGTCAAAATTATTTCCATCATAATAAGAAACAATATAATGATAGAATAAATAATATATTAAAAGATATTTTAAATTTGATAATTAAAGTTAAAACCCTTATTTTCCAACGGAGCATGCAATGTAAGTCTTTAGTTCACACTCAAATACTTTTGGACATCTGAACAATCGATGAAAAAAGCTACGTGTAGACAATATTATATGTGTAGAGACCTATTACATTCAACCTGTGGACTGAATTTCTTCTTTAATAATGAATATAAAGATACAAACATTTTTCACTGGTTCAAAGGAGGACAAAACATATGATAATTAATTACACAAACTTAACTGGTCAAAATAAACTGAATTTTACACACTGAACATGGCAAGATCAAAATCTTAGCAACAACTTGTGGGTGTAATGAATAGGTTAAAGGTCACACCAATGTGCTGTGCACCACACTTAATAGACAGATTCAGAATTGAAAAATCAAGTATCATGTTTTATAATATATATCTATAAGTCCATTGCAACTAGTGAAATATAGTTCATGAAACAATGACCTACAAATTGAGTAAAAAGAGTCCTTACCTTTCATCCTAGCGAGGACCCTCTTTACCGCTCCAACGCATCCTTCATGGGTCACGCCAACCTTTTTTTTTCTTTCTGTTATCGGTTTAGATTTTGAATATTCTTGGATTTGAACTTAGAGTACGTGGCGAATTTTTACCATCTCCCAGCCACTGTGACAATGAGACATTGTCTGATCACGCCAACCTTGAGAACAATTGTTTGGTAGGAACAAGTAAAAAATAAAGAAGTAAACATATCAAAAAGAAAATATTCATCATTAAATAAGCCTTATAGTGTAAAAATCTAAGTTATAAATCATTCAACTTGCATTGAAGTACAAATAGTTTTAGATCTTTGACAGAAACATAGAGTGGACTTGGTACTCTAATCAAACTAGAGCCTCTTTGGATGAAGTGAACTAAAAATATATATACATCGGTAGCTCGAAATAGAAATGTTTGAGGAGAAATGATTCTTGATAACAAAAGTCACAAAAATTCATAAGTTTGGTTCAGAATACAAATTTAGATGTTACCACAACAAAAGCTATGAAAATTTAAATTAGCAATGTCTACAACATCTAAGTCATACTTGTCTAGGTATCAGATAAGAGTTCCAATGTTAAATGTTGTAACTAAAAATGTTATTGAGTTAATGATCATAGACATACAGCAAGAAGTTTATATAACCTTGGAAAAAGAAGACTTTGTAAAAGTAAAACTTATTCTGAAACCCAAAACAATTCATACCCATTATCAAAGTTCTCAGACATTCTTTAGAGATCAGTTATATAGAATGTGCAACTTTTATTTTGTAGAAAAAAATGGAATAGAACAAAAAAAAAATCAAAAGAAAAGTATATATGTATGTATGATGATGAATAGAGAGATGAATCGTAGAGAAAATGGGATGAATAACAATTAATGCAAGCGTAAAAAAGAACGAATGATTGAATGAATGGATCGTAGAAAAGAAGAGATTATTTATTTATTTATTACCTAAGCCATCACTATCATTGGTAGCAGACAAGATGACAGCGACGAAGAAGAAGATTCGCAACATAGGGGAAGAAGCAGTGATGACGATAATCCAAATAGTGGAAGGTTCATCGAGTTTTGGCCCTGTGCGAGGAAGAGAATGGATTGTGGGAGTTCAAAAGTTTGGGTGGTAGATTTAGAGAAAGGGTTTGGGTTTCTATGGGATATAGAGAGGAGTAGGAAATGAACAGAGGAAAAGAGGGAAAACACCCACATGTCATATTTTTTTTGTTTTGTGAGGACATAATGAGAATTGTCCTCCTTAAATCCTCGCAAGAAGTTTACAAAGACATGTCCTTAAGATTTCTCGTTAAATTGAGAAATTTTAGTAATAATAGGAACCATCGAACTAACCTATCACTGACATCGAATCATGCAACCACAAACCAAATAGGTGTCAAATAACAAATGTGCCGAATCTACAAGTGACGAACTTACATGTTAGCGATCACGAGCAAGTACTGAACCTATTTACCAAACCTACATGTGCCGAACATACAGGCACCAAACTAGTATGTGTCGAACTTACAATATTCCTTGATTAATTATATATATCAAAATTACACTTCATAGGATACTAATCTTTCGAACAAGACTCATTACTCTTTGACCAAAAAATAATCCAAAATGCACGACTAAAATGCACGGGTTATACACACAATTTCAAAGTCAATGATGTTACTATTGGACTTAAGTCCAAATGTTCAACTTATGTGACTTAACCAACTTGATTAGTGGACTAGTTCAATTGTAAGACAGATTAAATCCAGTGGTATATGCCAGATATTATAATACAACTATGGAGTATGCTATATAAGTGACATTTCTCTAGTGTTTAACCACACAATCACAAAACCAATTCTTTTGATTCTTTTGTCTTGAGAAAGCTTCCTCCAGAGGAGTAGAGGTGATAACTGTGGGGATATACATTAGAGGAACGCTTCTGTATCTAGATCAATAATATGATGACATCAGATAAGCCCCATGTAGTCTTTTAAGTGGTACAAGAACCATGTTTTTTGTCGTTGTTTTTGGACTTCGAGGAGGATGTCATCATATGGTTTGTTTTGTGCGCATCTAGTTTCGCGTACAACAATGAAATCATGAGGAAAAGGTATAAAGTATCATATCCAGCCTTTTGGGTTTTGTGGAGGTCGTATTCTGGCCATTCCTGTATGTTCCCACAACCGAGATGGATTTTCAGGCCACCCATGGGGTGGAATCAACCTTTTCTGCCCATCTAAGGTGTTTCTGGTGGCCGAACGGCTTTTTCAGGTTTTTTTCAAGATCGTCGATGGCCCGATCTGGCTCGTCGTAGTTGGAAACGACCACCTCCGGGCACCCAACCTGTGACTGGGAGCCTGGGAGGCACCCATGGGGGGTTGAGTGCTCGTCAGAGGCTGCCGCACCGTTGCCATCCTTGTCCTTCCTGATTTTGAAGTTTGATTAGGTTTTTTTGTTTTGTTTTGTGGTAAACGGATCTAGGGCGGATCCATTTATCCAATCTACTCATGTATTTGATTTTGTGATAATTACATATTAGTCCCTGTAGTTATGTTTTCTTACATCTAGGTGTTTATTTTAACTGAAAAACTTTATTAAGTCCTTTAATTTAACGAAAACCCCACAGAAACATATTACTTCTTTTAAGTCTTGAGTTTTTTGTTTTCTAGTTATAATACTGAAGTTATTTGTTATTATGAAAAACTCTGTAAGTTTTTGAAATTTATGTTTGGTCCCTGAAGTTTAAATATTTATTCCAGAATGTATTTTTGCATGACTAGAATATAGTTTATGTTGGAATAAACTACTGTAGTTTATTTTAATTGCATTTCAGTCCATGTTTCATACTTTAATGATTAAATGTTTTAAGAAAGCATGTTTAAGGGTGATTTAGATTGAAATTTTGGGCTTAATTATCTGAATATTTTATTCATGTGGCTTTTATGTATTTTGGATAAATAGATAATTATTTTTGCATATTACATATAAGGACAAATTGGACCCATGTGTGATAGTTTTATATCCATGCTATTAAGGAGCATGCTTTAGTTATTTTAACATGTTATAAAGTTATTTTAGCATGCTTATAGAGATTTTACATATATTCTGTCAACTTTAAGGTTTCGCGAATGTTAAGTAATTTTTACTTTTAATTTGGATGACTTGGAATCTTGTCTACGTGACACCAAGTAAGAAAAATTGATTGTATTAATTACATAAAGTTTGGATTTAAATTTAATAAAGATGGTGTTTGAACTTGCATTTAGATAAATGAGATTAACAAATTTTTACCAACGTGACATTGTTACGCTTATATTTAAATGGGTGGAATAATTTTATTTGTATAATTAATATGGAACATTTTAGTATCTAACGATGCTATGTTACATATACATTTATACATGTAGAATTAGTTTTATTTTTATTTAATTTATAGCACGTTATTTCATCTGTGAATGTAGAGTTATGATGATGCTATTGTTAAATATAAAGTTTTAATGTGTAATTTTGCAGTTTTTTTTTGTTGATAAAAGTATGATTAGAGTACCTTTGTTGAATGACACAAATTTCCCTGAATGGATGGAATCCTTACTATTTCAATTGGGTTTAATGGATTTGGACCTTTACTTTTGAATGGATTTTGCTTCTGCAAAATTCACAGAAGAAAGCAGTACAAATGCAAAGGTCCAATATGAAAAATGGAAAAGATCCAATAGGTTGTCTCTATTGTTTATGTTACAGCTTGTGCCTAGAGATATTCTAGGTATTGTGACTTCTAATACTCTAGCGACGACTTATTTGGAAACGATAGAATAACAATTTGTTGGATCTGATAAAGCTAAGGCAGGCGCATTGATACAGAGATTTACTTCTACGCATTATACCGAAAAAAGAAACATAAGAGAATATATTATGGTGATGCGAGATATAGTAGGAAAATTGAATGACTTAAAGATTACCATTTTAGACTTCTTTTTAATCCACTTCATCTTACTGACACTACCGCGTGAGTAAGATCTCTTTAAGGTCACTTACAACACACATAAGGATGAATGGTTAATAAATGAACTTATGACCAAGTATGTTCTGGAGGAGGAATGGCAGGTTGTTTATCATTTGATCAACAAGATGAATAATGTAAATCTGGCTAGTCATGGATCAAGAAGCCACGCATCCAAAGAAAAGAAGGTTTAGAAAAATTCTGAAAATAAGCATAAAATTGGTGTGACCAACAAACCCATCAATAAGGATAGGTACTATTTTTGCAAGAAACTTGTGCATCAAAAGAAGGATTACGTGAAATATAAGAAACGAATTGAAAAGAAAAATTCGGGTAATATTATATCTATTGCAAGCCATGAATCAAATTTAACTTCTATTCCTAGTACTACCTGGTGGATTGACTCGGGTGTCATTGTACACATTTCAACCACTTTACAGGCATTTCTTATAAAGAGATTTCCAACTGAGTTCGAAAGGTTCGTTATTTTGGGAAACTGGATGCGATCGCATGTAAAGTTAGTAGGAAATTACAGAATCACCTTGGAGTCTAGAGAACTGCTAATTTTAAGATACTATTTTTACATTTCATATTTTCAGAGAAATTTAATATTTATAACAAAGTTAGTTAAAGACAATTATAGTACTTTATTTAATGCTTCTGGAATATCTTTAATAAAGGAAAATGTTCCTATTGCTACAATTGTTATTGATGGATTATTTAAATTGAATGTCTCTTCTAGTTCTTCTGAATCTGCAGTATCTCTAGTATGTACTAATAAGAGGAATAGGGTAAGTGGCACATCAAATATTTTGTGGCATAGAAGATTGGGACTATATCCCAAAGAAGGTGGAAAGATTGGTGAAAGATTGTCTTTTGGGATCATTGGATTTCATTGATTTTGAAACTTATGTTGATTGTATAAAGTCTAAAACAACCAACACATATAAGAAATATGTCACAAAGTGTCAAGCTACGTTAGATTTGATTCATACAAATGTTAGTAGACCCTTTAGTTCATGTTTTACAAGCCAGAAATACTTTGTTACTTTTATTGACGACTATTTTAGGTATATATATCTTTACGTTATTCATGAAAAATCTGAAGTCCCTTAGACTTTTAAGGATTTCAAATTAAAGGTAGAAAAACAATTAGGAAAACCTATTAAGGTAGTTAGATCAGACAGAGGTGGCAAGTACTATAGTAGACATACCGAGATGGGACAGATGCTAGGATCATTTGTGTAGTTTCTTAAGGATAATGGTATAATATCTTAGTATATAATGCCAAGTAAACCCAACATGAATGAGGTTGTTGAAAGACGAAAAAAAACACTTAAATAAGTGGTTAAGGCTATAATGAGTTTCTCGACTATACCAGTCTCAATATGGGGTGAAGCTTTAAAGACAACAGTGCATATTCTAAATAGGGTTTCTATTAAATCTGTAGAGAAAACTCTTTATGAGTTATGGATCAACAGGAAACCCTGTTTAGGTTACATGTATATTTGGGGATGCTCAGCTGAAGTTAAAATTTACAACCCACATGAGAAATCTCTGGATTCAAGGACAATCAGTGGATACTTCATTGGTTATCCAGAGAAGTCAAGAGGTTACAGATTTTACTATCCAACACATACCACAAGAGTAGTGGAAACTAATAAAGTTGTCTTCTTAGAGGATGGTTGTGTTAGTAGGAGTATCCTTAGGAATTATGTTTTTGAGGAATCTCAAAAAATATTATTGTTTCCAATTAGGTTTCTGAGAATAATAATGTCTATCCTACTCAAGAGTTTGAGGCATATTTATCACTTATTGTTCCGATGAAGAGCTGATTATTCAGCCACATGTTCAGGTTTTACATGAGGATCAAAAGGTTAATTTAAGAAGATCTAACAGACAAAAGAAAACAATTATTCCTTTAGATTATGTGGTATATTTATCTGGTGAGGACATGGGACAAGGGATCTACGATTTAGTAACATTTTCACAAGCTGTTAATTGTGTAAACTCTGACAGTTGGTTGCAAGCCATGAAAAAAGAGCTTGTCTTTATGGACTGCAATCAAGTTTGGAGACTCGTTCAATTGTCTTTGGAAAAGAAACCAATTGGTTGTAAATGGGTCTATAAGACCAAAAGGAATTCAAAGGGAATAATTGAATGATAAAAAACCAGACTAGTGGTAAAGGATTTCATATAAAGGAAGGACAATGACTATTATGAGACTTATTTTCTAGTTTCCTCAAAGGATTCATTAAGAATAGTCATGACCTTAGTAGCTCATTTTAATTTAGAGTTACATCAAATGGATGTGAAAACAACTTTCCTGAACGGCAAATTAGAAGAAGTATACATACAATAGCCTCAAGGTTTTGAGGTTAAAGGAAAAGAACATATGGTTTGCAAGCTAAAGAAATCTATATATGGACTTAAGCAAGCTTTTAGACAATGATACTTCAAATTTAATGACGTTATCATGTCCTTTAGGTCTAAGGAAAATGTTGTTGATCAATGTATATGCTTGAAGGAAAGTGAGAGCGAATGGATATTGCTTGTTCTATATGTAGATGATATTCTACTTGCAAATACAAGTCTTAGTTTATTAAAGGAGACTATAGATTTTCTATTTAATAACTTTGATATGAAAGACATGGATGAAGTTTATTATGTTATTGGGATAAAAATTCACCATAATAGGTTTTTGGACATGCTCGAATTGTCTCAACAGTATTACATATTAAGTGTATTAAAGAGGTTTTCAATGGGAAATTATACTTCTGGTAAGGCACTATTTGTAAAGGATGAAAACTTGTTGACTGGTGGTCATGAAGACCACCGTCCGTTATAGTCAAAAGAGAAGAGAAAATAGTCGTGGTTTAATGGAAATGATTCGCTGGAGTAATTGGCCAGCGTAAATTAAGGAGCTGTTATTGGGAGTGGAGGGAGGTGGAGATGTTGAGGCTCAACTATAAATTAACAGGAAAACAAAGGAAGAAATCATAAGAGGAAAACATATCTCGTTTTCTGGTTAATCCACCTCACCAGAGCCCCCATACGACGATCAACAAGTGGTATCAGAGCCACACTGCTCCGCTGCTGTCCGCGCTCTGCCATCCCGGCACCATCGTGTGTGCGGTAGTCCCTCTTCCCTCTGCACTCGCGAGTCGCCGACGCCCTCAGCCCCTAGCTTGCGCACGGGAACTCCCCTGCTCCCCTGCTCCCCTGCTCCCCTGCTCCACTCGCAGACGCCCACTTCCCAGCCCACACGCGTCGTCACCTCCTCCCCTGCGTATTGCAGGCCGACCACCGTTGCCCATTAGAGCCGCCGCTCTTCTGCACGGCTCTGCCCTGTGCGCGGAAGCCACCACACCAATCACCAGCCTGCGCGCGTGCACCGCGTCCGCACGCCCACCGCCGCTCTTTTGCGTCTAAAAACGCTCCTCCGCCTCTCACCCGCACCGACGAGTCTCCCCTTCCTAGCGCGCGCCTCCTCTGTTGCAGCCTCTCCTTCCCAACCTGCGTCTGTTTTTCACGGGTTAGGTTGTTTTTACATTATAAGGGGTGGGTGATATAAAGGATACATGATTAAATAATTAAAAACAATAAGGGATTGGTATATTTAAATTTAAATGCATATTGTTTATATCTTGTTTGAAATTATGCTAGTTTGAAGATAATTGGACAGTAAAATTTTTTCATGTTTTCTGAAATCAATAAGTTAAGTGGTCATTATTCTTTAATAATCTGTTATTAAAATTCATAATCTTTAACAACATAGATCTTATATATTATTGCATGTTTTGATAAGAAATTAAAAATATTGGTAATTAATTTTTTTTGCATGTTTTAAGAATAAGATATATATCTGTTGTTAAGAAATTAACTATTAAATTAAGTTACATGTTTGATTAATTAAAAACTTGATCAATCAGTAATTAGAAAGCACCATATCTGTTTTAAAATTCGGAGGCGCACATAGGTGGCGCACCACATAGGCGCACCCATTCTGGTGCAGTGGTTTCTTCCTTTGCATTTTTATTGAAGAACTCATAAACCTTGTTAGTTTTGAATATTATTTTAGTTTTGGAATTTTTTGTTCATTATTTGTTTAAGAAATTACACAAATTTTAAATTATATATCTACATTTGTTGTAGGTTTAATGGCTAGCAAACTGTTCTCAACCGAATTGGCTAGGATAGAGAAATTGAATGGGACTAACTATGAGATGTGGTACCGAAAAATCTAACATGCACTAGAATATGACAATATTGAACATACTATAGAAGCTAATCCTCCGGAATTGCCAAATGACGCTTCTGAAGCGGAAATTAAAAAACATGAAAAGTTGAAGATTGATGACAAAAAGGCTAAAAACCTTATGTTCATGTTTATGGAGGATAGTTTGTTAAAATGTTTTGAAATATACACTACATCCTACACATTGTAGAATGCTTTGAAGGAAAAATATGATAAAACAACTGAAATGACAACCCAACTTATCCTTCAAAGATACAACTCTTGCAAAATGCTTGAGGAACAAAATGTAGTGGAATACATAAATAACATGATAATTATGGCTAATGACTTGGCTATTGCAGGAACACCCATTCCTGAAAAACTGCAAATAGCTACAATTTTAAATAGTCTCCCACATAGCTATGATATAGTCACCACATCTCTTAGGTCAACTCCAATTCAACTTTCAGAACTGCCTGCTAGGTTGGCCACAGAACAGGGAATAATGGCTAGCAGGAAGAAATATTAAACCAATCTAGAAGAAGTAAATGCTGCACAATGGAAGCCAAAGAATAACAAGAGGAAGAATGGATACAACAAGAACTTCAAGCCAAACCAAAGGAAAAGACTACAAGGTTCTTGCCATGTATGTGGCCAATATGGTCACTGTAGACACCCCGATTTGCAGTCACTTGGCAGCAGGCTCCTCTGGAAGATGCTCTGGTTGCAACCACCACTCCCAAACCCTAACTCCATTAGAACCCTAAGTCCACTTAGGCCCACACAAGCCCATTAGGTCCACACAAGCCCATTAGGCCCAGACAGACCCACTTAGGCCCACACAAGCTCATTAGGTCCATACAAGCTCATTAGGTCCACACAAGCCCACTTAGGTCCACACAGGCCCACACAGGCCCACTTAGGCCCACACAAGCCCACACAAGCCAACACAAGCCCACACAAGCCCATTAGGCCCACACAAGCCCATTCTAACTTAATCCAAGCAAAAACCACTAATTAAAACCAAAATTAAACAAAACCAACTTTAATCAACCTAAATACATTTAAAACCCTAATTAATCAAGTAAAACCCTAATTAAAACCAAAATTAAACAAAATCCACTTAAATCCAATTAAAATCCTAATTAATTAAGTAAAACCCTAATTAAAAACCAAATTAAACAAAATCTACTAAAATCCACTTAAAATCAAAATTAATCAAGTGA